>JAXRJS010000070.1:1947500-2229257 GCA_037127375.1 Dione juno
AATAAGTTACTCAACTTATATGTCCCATGGTGAGCCATTAAGTGAAAAGTATCAGTCCATTGTCACCCGTACATGTCTTAGCATTCCCAATATCAAGCAATCGACATGGAAAGTATACCACGAATAATAAGCGGTCCTATTAAAGCATCCAGACTCGAAACAGGAGTTAGACATGCAAATAAACTTTTAACGAATAATATCCACCTCTATCCACCACAAATCATTACTCTCATAAAAACAAAAAAAAAAAACGTATCGAAAGGGAATATCGCTACAGATACCGAAATATCGCATTAATTTTGATATTGATGATGATATTGTTACCTCATACCCAAAAGCAAAAGTGTCCCAGAGCTCGAGTGAAGACTTTAATTCCACAAACAATTTATGATAGGAGCACAATTGAGTAGAGTATAGTTAGGATCGAATAGGAAAGTTCAAGACATAGACGTAATAAAATCTTTTATTTGGCAAGTCGAAAATAATAAGCATAAGGACCATAATTCACGACTGGTCTGCAGCACTATTATTTTCTAAATTACTCTTCCAGATCAATGTTATTTAATAAGATGGAGTAAAGCTACCGATTAATCTTGCTATGTATGTAAGGAGGTAGTGGTATTAGCTTAGTATATGCTGATGTGATGCTATTAGATGCTGGTCAATTCTCACGGCGCCATGGTAGAATTCTAAAAATCATACGTGAAGCGCTTAGTCTTTCAGTAGCAACATAACAACCAGTAAACGATCGATAAAGTTTGTGAAAGTTGGCTCTTATAAAAAACCCACTTTGTGTGAGTTTTTCTGTTCACTTTGAGTAGGCTTTTATAGCCTTACTCAATTTGAGATCCCTTAGCTCCTGATTGGACTTTTAAGATGGGCACATATGAGTAACAATATAAAATCCTAGATTATATTGGTGTTGCATCATCCAGACCTTATATTCCTTTACTCTCGAAGCTTAAAACGCGTAATACTAGTAGAACGTGTAATACTAGCAGATCCTTGGGAAACAAATATCCCAAGAAGTCACAATATGAAACTTAACAATCACTATGAATTTACTACCAAACAGACTAGAAATAGAGTTAATTTATATGCAGTTGAAGTAGGAGCGAGGGGTATAACATTGAAATCTCTCTATAGTTGGCTAAAAAATTTCGACGTCTCTAGAATTATTGCTAATTCATTTCTACTAACGCATTTCAGAGGCGGCACTTGTAGGATAATTTCGTATTTGGCTAGGTAATGGGAGGAGCTCGGACATTAGAGGTGAGTGTTGATGCATTTTAAAGGGGCCTCTTTACGCCTACACTTGGGCCTCAAGTCCCAAACTGCTCTGTGCTCCTCTTTCAACAACGCGATGAGCCCGGCACCTACACGGTGAATCCATGAAATGCTAAGTGGTTTCTTCTCATCTTAACGTTCCACATGAAATGATCCAGACCATTGATTATTATATGTCATCAGAAAATTCTCGTCATGCTAGACAATTTATGATAAAGCATATTCATATATTTTCTTATTATTTGTAGCTGTTCTCTTAGAGTTCTAGTTTTATAATATTAACGATGAAATAGCAATTAAATTGACTCTTTACTTAAATTTTCTTATAAATATACGTATACCTCTCTCAAAACGTCGACTTCTTTACGCCCAATTTGAACAAATTGATCCGACTACAGTGAATTTAGAAAAACTTAAGAGATATCGTTAGCTAGGTGGTATATAGAAGAGCTACAGATTATGTGCTATGTTATTATAGAAATAAAATAAGTTGATCAGCTTTGATGGGGTAAATTACATAATTAATAAATGTTTGTCATTATTAAAATGATTTTAAGCTCGAATTATGTGTAATATATAATATTCGTTGTGGGTTTGATTTCCACTCGGGGAGAATGAATTATTTTCACTTCTCTTAACTTTAGTTGATCAACAATCGTTTTTACATCCAAAGTTATGTCAAAAACAGAAAAAAATATTTGAATTCATAGAAGATTTATGACGGATGACAGATGTGGATTACGTAGACGGATGACAGAATCCCGATGACGGACTCTATCTGTCTCCTGGTTTTAACTAAAACATGTATAGCATCTATAATAACAATTTATTTACATTTTATAAGTTAAGTATTAAAAGTAATACCACTAAATTGAGCTACTACTATAATATAAGTAATACATAATCCAGCAAACTTAAGAGGAAGAGATGCATTCAAAGGTATGATCCGCCATATGTTCAATTTAAATGGTCGACGATTAACGTAGTCTAAAGAATGTTGCGTTTCTGAAAGCAGGGCCTGATCTGAAATAAAATATGACATTTTTTCACAATTCCTTTATATTTGTCACTATTTCAAGTCAAATAACATTAGTGACAAGTTATTTCTACAAGTTGTCAAAAATATCGATAAAAATAAATGTTTTAGTATATTTTTATGCATTTTAGATATCAAATTAATAAAATTCTTTAACTTTTTCAAAGTTTTAAGTTGAAATATAATTCATCATTAAAATAAACATACGCTCAAAAAGAAAAATAAGAATTTATGCTTAAAATTTATATAAGTAAACTATTAAAATAGGTTTTTTCAAATACTAAAAAAAATCCTTTAAAAATTTGTCCAAGTATTTTTTTTTTATTATACGCTTAAATTCCAAATATACTGAAAATTTTAAAGATAATTAATTATAAATAAATAGATAAATAACTTCAAACTGTACTTCACATATAACAATAGGCAGAAAAAACCAGCGTTATAGCACTACGTTTTTCCTCAATTCTTGAGACATTACCTGTTGAGTGGCGGAACTCAACGGCACTCAATTAATACGATCGATATTTATGTTTTTACCTATAATTATAATACATTTTATTACCTGAACAAAGCAAAAGATTTTTTGTCAAAATTTCCTTAATAATCTCTACTTCTTTCGCCGCCAACTCCACTAACACAGCCGGTATACACGCAATAATTACTGTATAAATTGATATCGACAAAGTTATGAAAGGGCCGATGTCAAATGTATTCTGAAATGAAATAGATAGAATAAGTTACTCATAATAATAAAATTAATAAAATATATCATTGATCGGTGAATTGAATAGGTGATTCTTGAGGCGTGAATAGCATCACATCTATCAAAAGCGATATTCTTTGTATGCGTGTTTGTATGGTGCAATAATAAATTGTGTATACTTAATAAATTATTGAATTATTTGATTACTATTACCATTTTCTGAAACCTTGATAACGATATATGTGTAAAAAATACAGCTTTTGGGAAGCTTATGATAAAATTGAGAAACATCTGAAAATTAAAATAAACATATTCTCATTACTATCAGATAGAAAAGTAATATATTAAGGCAAAATATTATTAATTATTAAAATTTACCCAAGCCTCTATTTCAATATCCATATTTTTAACAAAATAAATTAATTCATGATAAACGGCCAGACAAGTTTTGATATTATTAATTCTGTGTTTCACTCTTTCTTTGCCAATCATATTTATACATACATATTTAAATTCAAATTTAGTTCTGATGACTTTAAGACGATGATAGATCACATCAAAAACAACGATTTTTGAGACGTAATTAACACATAGAGATAAGTAAATAAAGATGAGTAGCCAAGCTCGAATATCAGTTATCAAGAATGGACTGTATGCCAATATAATATAGACACGAAGAGAAGAACAAATAAATATGCATAAATAAATACCGGAAGATATTCCAAAACCTTTTAAATTAAGCATATCTTGCGTTTTAATTATAAAATCATATAAAATTCTCAAATATTTTCCACGTAATGCCAGAGATAGTAGATTGTCGAAAAGCGCCTCTACCATGGTATAAGTGTAAGAAATGTGAGTGTAAACGAAATCAAGAGTACTAGGGTATATATAGAAGTAAACAAAAAATACACCCGCAGTGTAAATGAAGCAATATAAACGAAAAATGTTATTTGTAAATTGGGAATATTCAGGATAATGGTAATGTCCGAAATAAAGTCGAATATTCATAATTCTTTTGAAATTTATCAAGGAATTAAAAAAATACATGGCAATGGTTTATTGTCACTACTGTGTGACACAATCCGGTATAATTTTAAAATATTTTTGATATGTACGTATAAACTTTTTGAACACGTCCGTAATGAGCGACGATAAAATTGTAATACACTTATTGAATGTTTTTAACTAAAGATATTAAATTACACCTATTGATCAAAGCTTCATAGAACTGATAAAATCTAAAATCACTACCACTTTAATTTTGGGTTATATTTATGTACTGACCATAATATTTTTTTAAATATATTATTATAATATTAACCATCAATACAAATGAGCACATGTGCGGGAAAGAAGCTTAATCTTATAAATAACATGGTGGTGTAGCCGGTTCACACGTCTCAACACCTTTAGCCAACAACACTGATGTTGCGACCAAGACATTACGCCTCGTGGAGGCCCATCAGTCTACCAGTTTTTACACAATTTATTAGATATCGTATATTCAGTGTTGGATCTCAAAAGGATTTTATCTTCTTACCAAAGTAAAAATTTAACACACAACACACATGTTTCAATCAGATGCTGTGTTGCTTGTTACGACGGCTACTGCATAAGTAGTAATCAAAAGTGGACTATATGTTACAGTTTAAAGTTTCAAAACGTATTTTATCCAAAGTAAAGCTAACTAAATCTAACTCACTCTTACTCTTACTCTAACAATATCCTAAAAATAAATATTTTAAGTGCGAGTTACCGCGCAAATTTAAATTTGCGGTTGTATGCACTCATTTTGTATGAAATGAACTAAGGTATAAGTTTGTGATGGTTTTTTTCTGGGATATATCGACAAATTTCCAATTTTGTTTCTACTATAAATTCTAACATATAGCCACATTTCATTACTCTAGGTCAACGGGAAGTACCCTGTAGGTTTTGATTTCGCGGCGATTTTCATACAAAATGCAAAAAAAAAAGCATTAGCGCTCATATCCTTTGATTGCGTAAACTTAGGAGTTTAATTGTTTCTGTTTTTCAAGAGGTCATTTGTCGATTGATGTGGAGCAACCACATAATTTTGAGAAAAAGGTCTTGACAGACGAACAGGCAGACGGACAGACAGACGGACAGACAGACAAAGTGATCGTGTAAAGATTTCGTTTCTTTTTTAGGTATGAAACCATAAAATAGCGTATGTATATATTTAATATGTATACAATTTATTACATAACGTAATATGTATACAAATTATATTTTCTTCTTTATCCTTTATTAGGATGCATCAAAGCAATTTCATTATTTGAAATGCTTGTAGCCTATAATTACGACTGTAATTGAACAGTATTATAATGTCGAGTAATAAAACTTGCTAGAACTTGTTTCAGAATCCGGGTTTCTACTGCATTTTTATTATTTACATAATATATATATTTTATGAAGACAATTTCACTCAATGGCAAATTTCAAATCTTTCCTTATTCACTTATATCCAAATTAAATGCCACTAGTAAGCAACTAGTGGGCCACAACTTTACTCACGTCATTACTGCTTTTATATTTAGCATCTAATCTTTACGTTATACATGAAATGCTCTTATACGTCACCAGAAAATTCTCATCATGCTATGCAATATTTGATAAGGCGTTTTCCTTATTCTTTGTAGCTGTTCTCTTAGAGTTCCACATTATAAGTACTAGCTTTATCATACTAAAGATGACATCATGTACTACTAGTTTTAAATTATCACAATAAATATTATGTTGATATACTGTTAGGAATCATAATGCATGTACATGGAAGGTATATAAAAAAGTATTACTGGGAAAGTATGTCAATGTGATAGAACCCTAAAACAATTTTTTTTATTTTTATCTGCTTGTCTGTTTGTCAGTGCGTTCTCGCAAATCTCAGCAACGGCTAACTGATTCAAGTTTTTTACTAATTTATTAGGATAAACATCCCTTAACATTGCAAGTTATTTTTATTTCAATAAAAACTTTTTTATTGAATTGGCCGAGATTTCAAATTTACTTTCCCACGTAAACAAAGTTGCGGGCGCTAGCTTATAATATATATTATAGCTAGCTTATAATTAAAAAAAAATACTTCAACAAACATTTCGTATCACATGGATCTTTTAGAGAGTTTTAAGTAATTGAACATAGGTCGATATATGTATCCATTGTGTTGTTATTGTGACGTCGTTCACAAAATATTCCATTTTAACCGTAACTAATATCGTATGAACATTTGAAAAATGTATTACCTTTATTCTGTAACAAAATTAAAAAAACTTATGAGCTCGCGACTTTACTTTGGGCACTATCACTGTCCAGAATATTCAAACCTTTTTAATAATATATTCCTTATGTTCTGTTTAGCGTATACTATAGGAATTTTCTTTGTTTATTTCTATATGTATCCCGGTCCATTGGACTTCGCTAAAAACCACACGTATACGTACACAATGATCGAAGCGATTTTCAATAACCTGCTGTCTTTGGTTCTGAGAGGAAATTATCTCAAAAAATTATATGCTTTAATATATAAAATACAAAAGATGCTTCGTTTAAGAGAATTTGGGGTGTCACGTGACATATATGTATCATTGTTTATATGTTCGTCATTACGCGTGTATATAGTGTTAAATTATAGCCCATTTCTGATCTCGGACGCTCGGACTTGGATATCTGGTTTCGCGTTTGTATCGCTTTGTGTTAATTATGTCTCGAAAATCATAGTTTTTGATATCATTTACCATTATATGAAAGCTATTAGGATTCAATTTGAATTTAAGTATATGTATGTAAATATTATTGGCAAGGAAAGAGTCAGGCACAGGATCGAAAATATTAAAACGTGTCTGTCTGTTTACAATGAACTTGTTTATTTCATGAAAAATATGGATGTTGAAGTTCAAACTTGGGTAAGATTATTATTAGTTATTTATTAACTGTAAACAAATTTAGACATAATGTGATGTGATCGATAGTACTTGGGTTATTATCCTATACACTCGTTATCTCATTGAATGTCAGTCATGTCAGGTATCCAATATTTAATATATTTATTATATATTAATATTTTTAAATGTACATCAAATTATTTAATTTCATATAATATGTTAAGCATTGGTGGTGTTAAGCATATTGTCAAATAAAAAAATACCTCTTACAGATGTTCTTAACATTATTTATTAGCTTCCCGAAAACAGTTGCATTTACACACAGATCAGTGACACGATTATTGAAAATGGTAAGTTACCATCAAAAAGGATAATACTTGTACGGGAATAGATCTATTTATTGTGATAAAGCAGCTTAGTAGATGAGGTTGCCTGAAAAATTATTTTTTTTATATTTTAACTAATAAAAATTACTACAATATAATTAATAAAATAAAATATTTTTTTTAAATTATTTCAGGCAGCATATGACGCTGGCCCTTTTATTCCAATGTCAGTTTCTATTTACACAGTGATAATTGCGTGTATACCAGCTGTTTTAGTGGAGTTAGCAGTAAAAGAAGTAGATATCATAAAGGAAGTGTTGGCACGAAATCTTATACTCGGTACAGGTAATAAGTTTAAATGAAACCAAATTATTTGTTAAGTTTGGTGGCAGAATTGAATATTTAACATTAAATTCTCTATGTAACGTTCTATTAAAACATTTTTTTTCTAAAATGAAAGTAGCCTAAGTTACACCTCAATACATCAGCTACCTGTCATTGAAAATTCCGTCAAAACCGGTCCAGCCATTCCAGATATAAGCCGGAACAAACAGACAGACAGACAATATAATTATATAATTTTGGTATATGTACCGTATATATATATTCATATATATGTAGTAAAAAGCGGCTATATTAATATTACAAACAGATACTCGAATTTTATTTATTAGTAAGTAATATAGAGTATAGATAATATAAAATCTTTAGATTTATCATTGCAAATATTTATTATCTAATAATATATTATATATTTATTTACATTACAGATGAATTATTGCTACAAGAAACGCAACGTGCACTCGATTATATTAATCTCCTGCCATTTAAATACAGTATATGGCGCATTATACCTGTAGACGCATCACTGCCTCTCAAGTTTACTAGCTTATGCGTGACTTACATAATTGTTGTCGCTCAATTTAGTAATTTTAGTATACCATAAATTAGGTATTTAATTTGTTAATCAACGTTCCAATTTGTAAAGCAGTACCAGTTATTCTAGTACTATTTATGTACCAATAAATAATGTTTTGGTTTTTTGTACAAATTTGA
Organism: Dione juno; assembly: GCA_037127375.1. NCBI lineage: Eukaryota > Metazoa > Arthropoda > Insecta > Lepidoptera > Nymphalidae > Dione > Dione juno. Next base: position 1,955,817 of record JAXRJS010000070.1, read on the forward strand.
AATTTTTGTTTTAATCATGTATTCTTACTTTAAATAAAACTATTTGAATTTAAATGTAAATGCCTCCAAAAAAACATTTACATTAGTAATATATTATTACTTACATACTATAATGATTGTTGTCCTGAGTGAAAATAGGTCTATTTACATATTTTAAAAGTGAATACTGCGAATACTACAACAAGCTACTCCTAAGACTTAACTATAAAAATCTGTTGTATTAATAGAATTCTCAATGCTTCAGATTATAATATAAAGGTTAAGCAGATTACTTTTAACAAAGAAAATGCGTTATATTCACATATTTACGGAAAGGGTTGCCGCAAGGATCCATTTTTGCGACCATTTAGTTTTTATTATCCGTTTATGTCCGTCTATCGTAAAATACAATAAAAATAATAACGCCAACTTAATGTAAATGTAGCGTATTCTCTTGTTTAAATTTTTTAACTATTTTACTCTAAATAACTTATTAGTGAACGTCATTCTTGTAGTAATATTGTGAAATTAGTATGTGAAGTCTGCTGCAAGCACTATTTTTATTGCTGCATCAAATACTAAAGTTATATTTATATGCTTGGCGGTGGACTATCAGTGTGTTTTTACTTAGATTTAGCTTTATATTTTGTCTCATTAGATCCGGTTCTTTTAAACTGCAGCGAATGTTGGCCACCAATATCTCGGCTCACTCAGGAGCTTTACGTCACGGAGATGAAGATGCTGAGGTGGGTGTGTGGCGTTACACGGTCCGACCGCATACGCAACACATTCATTCGAGGTAGTCTTAGGGTCCGCGACGTAGCGGATAAGCTCAAAGAGTCTTTTGAGATGGTATGACCATATTATGCGCCGACCTGAGAACTATGTCGGAAGGAAGTACCTTGACATGTCTGTCTCTGGAGTTACACCACCCGACCGCCCAAGGAAGCGATGGCTAGATTTCGTGACGCAAGACATGAGAGCCAATAGAATGTCCACTAAGGATGTTAAAGACCGTGCAAAGTGGAGTAAGCTTAGTCGGAAGGCAGATCTTGGCAAACGAAGCCGGGACTAATGACAAGAAGAAGAAGAAGATTTAGTCTCATTAGATCATTTTAAGATGTTTTATTTTATTAGATATGTGTACACATTTTTCAAGATTGAATTGATTCAAATATTGAATTAGAAGTAACAATACTTACGTTACTTATAAAGAACATAAAGAAGCAAAAATATTAAGCAGATCGAAGTCGTTTGATATTAATTTCCCTATAATTTGATTAACAACATACAAATAAAAAATGTCATAACTTTATTTACTATATCGAAACCATAAAGAAAACTATTTATCAAAAATTAGGAAACAAACAGGTATTTAGTTAAGAATAAGATGTCTAAAATGCAGTCTATAAAATATTAGAATACATTCAATCGTTACAGATGGCTAAAAAGCTTAAAATAATAAATAAAAAACAATCATGATCATTCAACCAGCTAAAAAAAACCAGAATGTATATGGATATAATTAAAATTGAATTAAATTTAAATCTACATAATTTTATTTGAAATATGTATTAAATATGAATTAAATACGAATTAAATTTTCATCTACAAAATTAAATATAACTATACAGTGTCGATATTTCATCAATAGGTATATGAAAATAAAAGTATGCGTGTTCAGTTTTGTAGCAATTACTCAAAATGAAGGTAACCATATTATTGGATTGCTTTAAGTTTATTACTATTCGTTGTCTATCTTTTGCTAGTTTAACATCTATACAAAGGTTGTTAATATTTCTTTTTTTCTTAATTAGTGAAAATATGCACGTATCTTTGGAAACACTGAAGAATGTTATAAATATTCGTATTTTGTTTGGACACTATCATGAATTGCAATATTTGAAATTGTTACAATTGTACTGTATTGTGTTCACTTTGAATTTGTTTTTCATTTATTTTTTACTATTTCCTGAACCGTTAAATATCGACAAATACTATGCTTACCCAATGATAGAAGCGTTAATAAGTGCTTTAGTCTCTATTATATTTCAAGGGCGTTATATAAAAAAAATGTACATCTTCATTGGTAAAGCTCAAAACATTTTGAATGTCACTAAAGTTTCCATAACTTACTTGGTTTATGTGTGCTTTTTTGTAATTTTCATATTACGTTTGTATTTCTTATTCAATTTCACAATTTATCCACTGACGAATATCCGTTTTTGGATTTGTGTTATTGCTTTAGCATCCTTTTTTATAAATAATGTGACTAAGGTCGTAGTCTTCGATATCATTTACCAAACAATGAAACTTATAAAGAAAAAGTTGCAATTTAGATATGTTTTTTCAAATGTAATTGGCAGGGAAAGAGTAAATTACAGAATACAAAATATAAAAACGTGCTTGTATATGTACAAACATTTAACTAATTTTATGCTGAACATTGACCTGGAACTACAAACTTGGGTAAATTTTGTTTTATATAAATATACATATCATTTTTTTTAAGTAGACATTTTAATTTTATATATATATATATATAATATATATATATATATATATATATATATATATATATATATATATATATATATATATATATATATATATATATATATATATATATATATATATATATATAATATATATATATATATATATATATATATATATATATATATATATATATATATATATATATATATATATATATATATAATGAATGCAGTACGGTCTTCTGAGAAATTGGAAGTTCCATAGAAATACAAAATGCTTGTTAGGTTATTAAAATAACGAATAGAGGAAGGCAGGAGAAGTCAACACTATCGTGGGGATTTTTATATTAATAATACTAAAAGTAGTTACACAAAAATAACGTCTTAAAAATAAAACTGAACGTTTTTCTAAGAAAATATAAATAAATAAATGACTAATTTGGGGTTGCTTTAAAACGAGTACGTATTGGTTTTTTACAATAAAAATCATAGCCACAATATATATATATAGATATATATATATATATATCTATACTTATATATATATATATATATATATAATATATATATATATATATATGTATATATATATATATATATACATATATATATATATATATATATATATATAGATATATATATATATATATATATATATATATATATAATATATATATATATATATATATATATATTATACATATATATAATATATATATATATATATATATATATATAATATATATATAACATATATATAATTGATATTTTTTATAATTTTTAAAACAACTACACAGACTGACAGACAGCCGTGTACTTGTCAATGAAAGAGGTGAATTTATTATTATATTTTCATATAATCTTCTAAAGTAACGGACCATCCATATAGATCCATCTATAAGGATTTCACGTCATCAACAACTTGGATATATATAATATATGGCTTTCAGGATTTATTCCGTGTGATCGTCCATTCCATAATCACATTTTATACAATTTATGTGTCATGTGTACCGGCGTTACTAATTGAACTAACATTAAATAAAATCGATGCAATAAAAAAGGTGTTGATGAATCAATTGCTGGAGTCAACAGGTAGTTGATGTTTTTTTTTTCATTTAAAATATTCTGCCTCCATATTTTCACTTATCTCCTGCTATTCCTTATACATAAGTAGAGAGAAATCAATGAACTCAAACATAATATGTGAGTATTTTTTATTTTTTTATTTTGAAATGGCTATTTAAGTGAATTCGGGGGAAATGCATTCTATGCATGAGCATAGGATTCAGCCCCCAGACCCCCCCCCCCCCTTTGGTGATTTGGTAAAAATGGGGAATGGAGTATCTTAACACTAAGTCCATCCACATCATAACATCAGGACACAACTTAATGTCGTACATTGGTCATACAATACAAAAAAAAATTTAGTCCGTAATTTTGTCTTGGTCGAATTATAAAAGCTTTTTATTAATAATATATTGTTTGTTCTCTTTCAGATTATGGTTTACAGGAAGAAATTCAGCGTGCGTTAGACTACATTCGCTTTGTATCCATAAAATGTTATGTATGGCGAATGATAGCCCTCGATGTGACTCTTCCCCTGAAGTTCATCAGCATTTGTATCACTTATACAATTATCATAGCACAATTCAATAATATTACTATTTCATAATAAAAACTTTACATACTCGTTTTAAAGCAACCCCAAATTAGTCATTTATTTATTTATATTTTCTTAGAAAAACGTTCAGTTTTATTTTTAAGAGGTTATACACTTTTGTGTAACTACTTTTATTATTATTAATATAAAAACCCCCACGATAATGTTGACTTCTCCTGCCTTCCTCTATTCTTTATTTTAATAACCTAACAAGCATTTTGTATTTCTATGGACCTTCCAATTTCTCAGAAGACCGTACTGCACTCATTGATTTTGATTTTGAACACGTAGTGGTATAAATCTTAATGATGATAGACAACAATCAAAGTGAGTAATTAAAAAAAATGTTTGATTACTGTTTGTAATTTTTCTTTTTTTTCAAAGTGAGGAATATTGTAGTAGGAATGCTGATGCAATATTATTAGTAGCGTACTCGTTGCATTGTTTCCACATTAGAGTAGATATAAATTTAGTCGTTGCTTAGACCCGCTACCGGACCATTGTGCTGTTTTCCTTATTATATAATACTTTATCGTGGACTTATGTTTTATTTATCTCTACCTACTTTTATGTACCAGTACAGACAATACAGTATAACATATATAATTTTGTATTTTGAAGCGATCTTAATAAATACAATCAATAAATAAAAAAAATCTATCTATGTCTATATCTATATCGTCAACTGTATCAATATTTGCATTTTCATCCGCATCTGTATTTGCTGTCTCACTCCATATTCGTATCCGCATCCGCATCCGCAAACCTATGGTAAATGGGGTGATGCTGTGATAGACTTTTTCTTCCTATACTATTTTTGTACATATGTATTTGTGTTGGAGAAATTAATAATTTTGAATATTAGTGGTTCATATCAAGTATAGTGTGTAAGTGTGTTAGTGAGTGAGAGTGTGTATGTTTGTGTGTGTCTGAGAGTGCAAATTATTTATAAATTAATTAAAGTTACAACATTCATAGGTCATTTATTAAAATTTTGTTTACATTTACTTTTATGTAAGATGTATATAGATAAAAGTTGATTTTTTATCAATAAATTTATACATATAAATAAAATTGGAGTGTTTGTTTGTGATTTCAAAATTAGTGATATTTTATTATGCGCAGCATTTATCCGTTCTAATCTCTGGAATAGCTGGACCGATTTTTATGAAACTTTCACTAGAAGGAAGAGGAGACTATGCAGCAATATTTAAGCTTTTATACCGGATTTTGACACTTTTAAACTAATAAAATATTTTAAAAAATTGCATTCTTTCTTGTTAAACGATGAATCGTAGAAATTATCTTTGAATAATCACCCTACAGAAACGCTAACAAGCATCTAAATATTTCGTAGTAGATTGGTGAGAATGTAATAAATGGTTTAGCGGTCAGAGTGGTTAGTTTCAAAGATTCGAAAAGATTCATAATTTATTTATAAATTTTATGAAAAGTACTTGATTTTTTTTCAAGTTAATCATTTCAATCCTTATACAATTTCCTTAATAATTTTGTAGAATAGGTATTCTAAATCTGCTACTTTATTGACTGTTAATCGAAACAAAGTTCACTGGGTAATTTAGTATATAATAAAGGCTCTAGCAGTGGACGTTATCAGGATAATACAATAATGATGATATTTTTTTTATATTAAAAAATCCTTTTATTATACAATAATATAAGTGCAGTGCTTAAAATAAATTTGCCACGTTTTTCAATATTTTCGTGTAGAAATATTTTTTTTATGTAAAACGTACTATTTTCTTATTTTTTTCTAATTATAAACATTTTTATAATTTTTTATATTATATAATTGTAATAGAACATAAATAAATACATATTTATTTCACAAAATAAAATCTTTTCTACACACACACTCTAAAGTTTTTATTATGTATTAATAGTAATATTATTGAATTGTGCTATAATAATTGTATAAGTGATACAAATGCTGACGAACTTCAGGGAAAGAGTTACATCTAGGGCTATCATTCGCCATACATAACATTTTATAGACATAAAGCGAATGTAGTCTAACGCACGTTGAATCTCTTCTTGTAAATCATAATCTGCAAGAAAGCAAATCATATTTTTAATAATATAACAATATTAATAATAATATTTTTATTAACAAAATAAGAGAAAGAAGAGAAGAGAAGTGGATAGAGAGGGAACCTAGTACTAATTACATTTTTACACTTTTCATTACATTTTTCACCAAATATTCTAAATATTGCATGTTGAGAGCTCAACACCGTGACTGTCAGCCACTGTCCCTTTGCGTTATGATGTAATCGTAAATGGCCATGTAAAAATTAAAATAAAAAAATACACACATATTATGCTTGAGTTAGTTGATTTCTTTCTAGTATATGTGTAATAGATCATTGCAGCAGATACGAGAAAATATGGAAACAGAATGTTTGATAAGATAAAAAAATCAACTACCTGTTGACTCCAGCAATTGATTCATCAACACCTTTTTTATTGTATCGACTTCATTTAATGTTAGTTCAAAGAGTAACGCCGGTAGACATGATACATAAATTGTGTAAAATGTGACTATGGAATGGACGATCACACGGAATAAATCCTGTAAGCCATAATTGGTAATAATTTTAAAAAACAATCGGAAATTTCACGAAATAACCGGTTAATATTAATTAATATTAAGCTTCACGCTATATCCCACACATAGTAGCGTAGGCGGGTAGGAACCGTAGGTTGAAGGAAACTAGTGTTAAGACACTCCCTTCCCCACTTTCTGCCATTTGAGGCATTGCGTGTTGAGTGGCGGAACTCAACGCCGCGCTTTGTCTTATTGCCAGAGCGAAGAAAATGAAAATTTTTCATTCTTACCGGGTAATATGAAAGTAGATAGTCACATTGAGAATTTTTCAGAATTAGTTTACGTATCAAGTGTTTCGGTAACCGTTAATACTAATGTGGAACGTAGTGTCTTGACACTAGTTTATGTCTGTCTGATATGTATAGTAATTGGCACTAGTTTATGTCTATCTGATATTTTAACAACTCTCGATATCAATATGTAACAAAACACTACTTATGACAGGGTTTCGACACGATAACTAAAATATATGATAAACGAATAAAGAATAAAAACGTATTGTCATCTTTGTCCGGGTGAAAGATAGGGCGTTATAGTACCATGGTTCGCCATTGTTCCACCATAGGTCTTTTCGTTTCAGGCATTGTTAATAAATGCTCTACGGTAAATTTTTACCGGTAAATCTCTTAATATATGCTCTCCGGTAAATTCTTATTTTTTCACTTGACCTACCTCCATCTTGATTATTATTTATATGTAATTGCCTAAATATAGCTCGCAGTGGTGAAGAGTGTTCTACTATATACAAAATCGGGTCTACTACATACAAAAAAATATCATTGAGTTCTTTTAATTATTATTTTCTATTTATTAAGACAAAAGGTAGGTATGGACACTTCGCCACTGATAGCTCGCGTAGCAACCTTCCAGTCTAGCAACCAATATGCAAGATTATCCTTAGTTTTTAGTGTCCCTTTCTCGGGCTCCGTATGTTATGACTAAATAGTTAATACTATATTATAAATGCTTAAACATATTTTAATATTATATCACCTCTTGCATCATTAGATATAAGATTAAGACAGCTTTTGAAAAATTCATCAATAGTGTAACTAGCATCTGAAAAAAAAACAATACTAGTTATAATATGTCTCACGAAATTGAAAATTGAATTTCATTCAATTTTCATTTTTCCTTTCGTTTTCATTGGAAAATTATTTTCATTTAGCTAGATTTTTTAGATTGTTTGTCCTTATCGTGGGCTTACTGTTCAGGTGGCTATGTCAATGCCTCGCAATAAGTCAGTGCAATTTTTTAAAATGTAAACTCAAATAGTTTTGTGTGTATACATTGATCGATTGTTATATATATATATATATATATATATATATATATATATATATATATATATATATTATATATATATATATATATATACACACATAAGCGTAATAAAAATATAAAACAATTCAAGTTTACCCAAGTTTGTATTTCAAAATCAAGATCCCCAACATATTCTTCCAAGCAGTTGTACATACGCATACACGTTTTAATATTTCGTATCTTGTAATTTACTCTATCTCTCCCGATTATGTTCAGAAATACATTACCGAATTCTATTTTAATTCTCACAAGTTTCATAGTTTGATACACAATGTCGAAGATAAAGACTTTGGTTATATAATTGATACAGAGCGATGTAAATGCAAAAATAATAATCCAAACGCGAAGATTCGTGATTGAATAAGAATATATATGTAATAAATAAAACAAACGTACTATAAAAGTTCCAAATAAGCACATATACACCGCGTAATTTATAGAATATTTTGTAACATTCAATTTTTTTTGAACTTTTTCCATTAGGGCGTACTGTTTTTTTAAATAGCGTCCTTGAAACAAAACAGAAAGTAAATTATTGAGTAATGCTTCGATTATAGTATACGTGTGGGATGTGCAAAAATTCGACACATTTAAAAATAATAAGAGAACAATGAAAAGTAAAGAGAGAAAGATAATAATAGAGTACGATTTAATTAACAGCTTCGAATGTTGTGTATCGTGATAATGTCCAAATATGAGACGAATATTGATTAGTTTCTTAAAGGTCTTTAGCGAGAGAGACATATTAATTTCAAATTAAGGAAAAATCACAACTACAATTAGTACACGTAATGTGAAGGAAGTATTGTTCTAAACTGATATGATGATGTAACGTAGCGTACCGTTAGTAATATACTAGAAGCATATCAATAAATTTAATACTTTTTGATTAATTACTGCGGAATAACGATTGAGTTTATATATATATATATATATATATATATATATATATATATATATATATATATATATATATATATATATATATATATATATATATATATATATATATATATATATATATATATATATATATATATATATTTTAATGCCACGTGTCCATGGTTTGACTGTAAACACGACGGTTGTGAGTTCGATTCCCATTTAGAAATAATTAATTAATTTCCGTTTTATTCTGTCTTTCTCTGCTATCAAGAAACAACGCGGCGTGAAGTGGGGCTCAATAGATACGGAATATCTTTAAAGGTAGAAAACGAGGAACGGAGTGTCTATATACATTTGATACTAGCTATATGTCTACCTTACAATCGCTTTATGTCCCCACAAGGTACTACGGGAGCAGGGAGACGAATTAATTCATTTCTCCCAGTGGGTATCAAACCGACAACCACTGCTTATACAGTCAAAGGCTGCTAAACTGCGCCTCAAGGGTCTCGATATTACACCATAATACTGTAATATTTCATTTATATAAATAGTTTTCTGCTAGTTATGACACATTCTTCTCTAAGCATTCTTATTTACCTTTAACTTTGGACGTTAATTTTAAGTTACACTACTGTGGACATGGAGTCTTTGAGACCCCTGTGCTTAATGATTCTACTCTACCTATCTTAATTTATAAAAATAATAATTTATACTGCTGCCATTCAAGTACATTTTCATTATTAGATAAAAAACATTTTTATAAAATTAATCAACTTAGATTCTTAAACATCTAATACAATTGCACCCAGATGCGATCGCTACACCATCACCCTAACTAAAGACGGTAAACAATAAAACTCGTCAAGAATAATAACTTGGATTGTATAAACAAATAAAATAACGTAAAATATTTTATCTGTTATGAATATAATCCACGTTTTATAGCTACATTAAATTTGAACAGTTTCAAGGGGAATCGTAAAGATGGCATAAAATTTTGAGCCTCCAAAGGATTATCTTGCGCCCCAGCTTTTTTTTTAATTTTAAGAGCTACTTAAACCTTTGAAGACGATTTGAATAATTAAAGTTAGGTGTTAATTTGTGAGTAAAAATATTTTCTTTTCTTACTTTTTTAATTTATGCAAAGCTCTTGCATTTTGCAGCTTTAGACGAAGTGTAGAGAATTGAAACTGTAACCTACTAAAACGTCTATACATGCATAGAAGCTTTAGTAGGCTACTATAGCATACGTTGGAGGATGTTCTTAAATGTTGGACTGAACATTTCAATACTTTGTTTACCATAGCGATCAGTTAATCTGCATAATATCAGCATAATGCCTCAACTCTATCTGACCACCAATCTGGATAAGCCATTGTCGTATGACGAAGTTGTCACTGCCATCAGACAGCAGCAGAAAAATAAGCGGGCGGTTGGTCTTGACCTTATACCGGGTGAGCTATTGAAATATGGTGGTATGGAGTTGCACACGTGCTGGCGTTGCACGACTGCAACTCATAACGTCGCATTTCACAACTATCAGCTCCTGGAAAGACCTTTGCGAGAGGTCTTTTAAACCGTCTGACAGATTTATCAGAAAAGACTACCAGAAACCCAGTTTGGCTTCCGACCTGATCGAGGCACATGTAAAGCTATTTTCTCTGTGCGTCAACTGCAGGAAAAGAGTAGAGAACAAGGTCGTCATTTGTATCTTTGCTTTGTTGACTTGGAGAAAGCATTCGACAGTGTGCCTCGTGAAGCCCTCTGGATAGTGCTAGGAAAGCTAGGGTGTACGAAAAATTTTGTGGGACTTCTGTGCCTCTTGCATGACGATCTGCAGTGCAGCATCAGCGAAATGTCAGATTTCTTCCTTGGTTTCTCAGGTTATCTGTGGGGTGAAACAAGCACACCCTGCTTGCCTTATACTTTGCGGTAGTAGTCAAGGAGGTCTTGCATACTGTTGCCGAATGAGTCCGCATCAGTTTCCGCACAGATGGTAGTCTTTTCAACTTGGCTAGACTTAAGGCGCGCACTAAAGTATCATATGCATGGATTACAGAGATTATGTATGCTGATGACTTATGCTTTTTAGCGGAATCTCCGGATGGCCTCCAACAGCTGATGTCTGTTTTTCACCAAACTTGTTGGAAGTTCGGCTTTAAAATCAGTATCAAAAAGACGGAAGTGATATCCCTAGATACATATGGTCGTGAGACACTGGTAACTAAGCTTGATGAGGATGTGCTCAAACAGGTAGACAAATTCCGTTATCTTGGGAACACTATAACATCTAAAAGTGACCTTGATGCTGAGATCAACAGCAGGATTAGTGCTGAAGCTGCAGCATTTGGAAAGTTGCGTTACAAGATCTTCTGTTAGCACGATCTAAAGCCGGCCACTAAGGTTTCTGTATATATGGCGATTGTGCTGCCAAATCTTCTTTATTCCTCCGAGACCTGGTGTGTGTATCGCCACCAAGTGCGTACTCTGGATCGTTTCCACCTAAAATGGTTACATATCATCATGAGGATCAGATGGTCCGACCGAGTGCGCAACATCAATGTTCTGAGACGAGCCAGTGTTGGTGGATTTGACGCTTATGTAATGCATCGACAGCTTCGGTGGCACCACCGAATCATGTATCACGTATGGCGGAGGAGAGAGTGGTGAAGCGCATCTTTTATTCTGAACATTAGTTCAGAATCGAAGAGGGCAAACGAAAGCATGGCGGACAACTACTCATATACAAAGATGCTCAGAAGTGTCACATGAAGAGATGCAACATTAAGCCCTCTCAGCGGTCCGAATGGGGCCGAAGTATACAGAGGCAAATCTGCGATTTCGAGAAGAAGCGCAAAGCAGACCTTGACGCCAAGTGTGATGAGTTAAAGGCCCGAACACCTGCCGCCATTAACTACAATTATGTGCGCGGCAAGCTCACGTGTCCACACTGCGCACGGGAACTTGTTGCTAAAATTGGCTATATAAGCCATATCCACGCGCATCACCGCCATTCTGACTAGGCGTCGAAGTGGTTGCCTTGGCCGAAATCGGTCGGAGAGTCACACACACACATAGCACACGTTGCATCTACGACCACTCGGTTCGGCCGTCAGAGAGAAAGTGACACAACTTGCGGTCAGCGCGTACGCCATTACACTATAGAGCCATCTAGTTATATTCCCGTACACTACAAACACATACAATACTTTTTTAATCAGTATATTTAGTATATATAGTGTAATATGTAACAGTACGTCGATCTCGCGCTATATATATATATATATATATATATATATATATATATATATATATATATATATATATATATATATATATATATATATATATATATATATATATATATATATATATATTTAATTTTAAAATTTTTATAATATTTATTTAGCTTCACGCTGTATCCCATACATAGTAAAATGGCCAGGAAATCTAGTGGTAAAACGCTCCGTTCACCTCTTTCCGCCTTTTGATACATCGCGTGTCAAGTAACGGAACTCATCGCCGCACTTTGCCTGAATACCAGAGCGAAAGATCCAATCGAATCGACAACATAGTTATATAATAATACAACTATAGTTTTTAATAAAGCTGTATTGCTTATATATTTCAAGGTTATCACATTGAAATAGATCAGTAAAAACTGCTTTCAAATTGTCATAGTTAAATTAACGTGCGCAACAAATATCGAATAATAAATTAAAATATGAACCATGTATACACATACGTGTGTACGTAATTACCTCATACAAATATTACATAAAGTAATCATTTACTTACAAATGTATAACATTATGAATATTAAAATAATTAAATTCATTTAATGAGCGTTTTTCTTTGGATTTCTTTTACAACATATTGAAATAGGACATATTTTATATATTTAGCATTTTCTTCTTTACACTAATTTCAACATTTTATACATTACATTTTATATGCAACGGTCATATTTCGGATAATTTGTAACGGGTATATATATATATATATATATATATATATATATATATATATATATATATATATATATATATATATATATATATATATATATATATATATATATATATATATATATATATATATATATATATATATATATATATATATATATATAAAACAAACACATACATTTTAAAATTTCCAAGACAATATCGCCACAGACTCGGGTCCAGGAAGTTGGCAATTATAGAGTTATGTATCAAAGTTACTGCCCCTAGGCGACAAGCAGATGAATTTTATGCCATCCATCATCCCCAGTCCCTCGAGTCCGGTGGTTCAAAAGTTAAATTGAGTGCACTTTATAAAGATACGTAGAGATTGAATTATTCTTAATACTGTATTATTTTGTTGGTAATTTTTTTAAAGTAAGTGGTAAGGTTTTTGTAAATTATATAGGTTTATAATATAGGCGGAGGAAACTTAATGTTAAGGTACTGTATTTACCATTTCCCCCAATTTTCATGATTTTAAGAGGTGGAACTCGTCACTGTGTTTTATCTACTAGACCAAGGACATAAAAATAAATAATTTTCCTGTATAAGTATCTAACCCATAACAAATAAATATAAATAGTGGCGATAAATTTTTGCATTCTCATCTATAAGAGTTACCATCAGATTATTTTCTTGTAAACTTTCATTACTATTATGACTGAATTATGTATTAGATATCACTTACTAACATAATACCCTCGTGGCGCAACAGAAGAGTGGCCGCCTGTAAATTCGACGGTTGGCGGTTCAATTCTCACTTGGGAAAATGAATTATTTTCAATCCTTGTCTTTAGTAAGAAGACGAAGTATAGCATTTAGTTTCACCACTCAACACGCAATATCTCCAAAAATTATTGAAAATAGTATTTAGTGTTTAAATACTAGGTCCTGTCTGTCCTGTCTATCCTAATATATACAGAATATAGAGTGAAGGTAAAAAAAATAGTTATATAAAATAGTCATATTACAGTATTTACACTTTACTGGAAAACTGATTTAAACATCCTACAAATCTTTAATATTACCTATTTTACTGTCTGTCATTAGTGCAAAGTGCAACAAAATTAATTGCGTAATTAAAAAAATTTTACATGATGGACGGATATTTATTTTTTGCTATTATATATTTAATATTAGCACCAGACAAAACTTTCAGGTGCTGCAAGCCAAAAATTTTTGTGCTAGATTTCGATTTATCCTTTCAATATGTACTTGCCCACTGTACTCGTAACTCTTACTTATTTTTGATTGGCTATCAGAACGATGCCGCTGATACAAGCTAGCATAAAGTTAAAAATGTAATTAAAATATTCTTATAATTTAATTCTATTGAAATCAACATATTTTATTTATTTTTTGTACATTATCAATGTTACTTATTAACAAAATACTAAATCTAACAGCTAAAATGAATTTCATACTCGATTAATTCCAAAGCAATATTAATTCCCGCCTAAAATGTTCAAATAAGCTCAATTAGATACAATTGGCGAATGAAATTATCCAACAAATATGCGCTAATATGAAATTTATTTACAAATTCATATATTGGTTCCATATTGAATAGCACAAATAAAATTGGTAAAATATTTTTTATTGCATAAATGGGTCTATTTAAATTAATGAAGTAATAATAGATATTATTATACTATATATTAATCACTTAATAGGCTATCAATTCTATTATTTTTTGGGTTTAATCGCCACTTGGTGAATTTAATATTTTCGTTTCTCTGATATGGTAAGATATAGAGTAAACAGGAAAGAGATTTTGACACTAGGTTGTTTCAATCTACCTTTTTATACGTGAGGTACAGCGTGATCTTGAGAAGAAAAAAATAATAAATAATAAGTTTTATGGTAACTATGGTAAGTTAAAATGGACATTTTAACTTTGTTTACTTTAATGAATTTCTATTTAAAAAATATGAAAATATTTAAAATTTTTAATTTTTTCTTTTTTCAAAAGGGTGAATTTGAATAAGGCAAATTTCATACACATAAGTGACAAGTAGTTGCAGCAGGTGGACTCAACATTGTCCAATGACTCCAAAATAGCCTATAATATAACTTCCATATCAAATATGTTTACATAAGCCAGTAGTTAGATAGCACGTAACTAATGAAGTGTAGTCGTAAATCAAAGCGGCCGTATATTAACATCGCACAGTATTGACAGCGGACACCACACGCATTTATCAATATGTCTAAGCTTATATGTCTATGTAGCTTTGTATAGGTGCATATTAGTTAAATATTAAATGCAGCTATCTTGGCGCAGTGGTACAGTGTCTGACTTAAAACGTGACGATCGTGGGTTCGATTTCCATAAAGGAAATGATCTATTTTATAACGTCGCTCTGGTAATAATACGTAGACCTTGGAAATTGGACAAAACTTAAAAAAGCTTAACACTAGGTTCCTTTTGCCTTCCCTTATGGCAATAAGCATAGTGTGAAATAAAAAATAATTTGAAAAAAACACTTAAAGTGTAACATAATAATAACAAATAATATATCAAAATATTATATATAATACTGGATGCCACCGTGAAACAGTTATTGTGCAACTACTCGTAATGGACGTTGTCTTGATCTCGTTTCAAATCTATAATATATATATATATATATATATATATATATATATATATATATATATATATATATATATATATATATATATATATATATATATATATATATATATATATATATATATATAATATATATATATATATATATATATATATATATATATATATATATATATATATAGTCTTAAACAAACTAAAAAACTATTGGTACATTTACATAATTACTAATCAAAATTTTGCCTACAAATTCATTCGCCTAAATCGTTCGAGATCTTCACCAGTTATTGTAAGCGATATTTAGAAAATCCATACAAATGAAAATACTATGTCAAAATATACGAAATATCCATCCAATTTGTGAGAGTATCGCTTACAATTGCATCGTATTCAAACGTCGCCATATTTACGTACCCTATTTGCTTCTACTTAGTAGAGGTAATATTTTTCAATAGAATAAAATGAATGTGTTGGTTCTTACCATTTGTACTCGTATATTTTTATTTCCTAGGTTACACTACATGTTTTGACATATTTCCTTATATAATAATATAATTAATCGATCTGTAAACGTGACAGTTCACGGGTTCGATTCCCACTCGGGTAGAGTAATTTTCATTTATATATATATATATATATATATAGATATATAGTCTTAACAAACTAAAAAACTATTGGTACATTTACATAATTACTAATCAAAATTTGCCTACAAATTCATTCGCCTAAATCGTTCGAGATCTTCACCAGTTATTGTAAGCGATATTTAGAAAATCCATACAAATGAAAATACTATGTCAAAATATACGAAATATCCATCCAATTTGTGAGAGTATCGCTTACAATTGCATCGTATTCAAACGTCGCCATATTTACGTACCCTATTTGCTTCTACTTAGTAGAGGTAATATTTTTCAATAGAATAAAATGAATGTGTTGGTTCTTACCATTTGTACTCGTATATTTTTATTTCC
Organism: Dione juno; assembly: GCA_037127375.1. NCBI lineage: Eukaryota > Metazoa > Arthropoda > Insecta > Lepidoptera > Nymphalidae > Dione > Dione juno. The sequence continues at coordinate 1,972,371 of JAXRJS010000070.1, forward strand.
TAGGTTACACTACATGTTTTGACATATTTCCTTATATAATAATATAATTAATCGATCTGTAAACGTGACAGTTCACGGGTTCGATTCCCACTCGGGTAGAGTAATTTTCATTTTCTTCGCTCTGGCAACAAAGCAAAAGCGCGGCGTTGAGCTCCGCCCAATATGGAAAGTGGGGAACATAACGGGGGTCTTAAAACTAGGTTCCTTGAGTCTCCGGGGGCTGTCTGTGCCGTGCTATGTGCGGGATACAGCGTGAACATAAAAAAGAAACAAAAAAAATGTATTTAGTTACTTTCACAAAGGCAAGGAAGCAGGGTAGGCAGTCAGAACCTAGTGTCCCGATACTCTCTTCTCCAATTTTCCAATTTTTGCCTGAATTCGAGACATTACGTGTTAAATACCGGAAGTACCTGTTACATCCAAATCTACATCGAACTCGCTACCATCGCGCTTATGATCTAAAGATGTCCTACGCCACGATGACCTATAATTTCAATATGTTTATTATTAACCAAACAATAAATCTTTCTTCATATATAAAAACTCCACAAAAATATTATAATATTTACAACTTTACAGTGTTTAGATTCACTTTGCAATAGTTACGTTTTCCCTTTGATCCTACCTTTCGATATATTGATATTTATTTACTTCCAATCCTATATTAATAGAAATTGTGTTTACTAAACATTTTATCTACTACTTTAACATGATATATCATTTTAGGGTTCCTTGTTTACATTCAATAATGGATGTATGTGATTTGTCCTTTGATGTATTATTATTTGGATTTTCAAAGTTAAAAATGCTTGAAATATAATAAAAATTGTCTTATGATAGTTAAAACAATCAGTATCGAATAATATAATATGTTAAAACAATGATTTTATTTATTTGTGTATAACTTTATTAGAAATAGAAAAAAATAAAACTATAGAATAATTGTGGTGTAAAGGCGGCCTGCACCACAGGTAATATCTTGCAGGCAAGAGAATACCTGTGTTTATAAGAATAAAAAGATCATGGTTGGTGTACAAATAATCTAAGTACAAATAACTTATAAGTCATATAATGGATACAATATATATAAATAGCTATAAAGATATATAAAATCACATACATATTTATACATTAACAATAAATTAATTAAATTTATTTATTAAACATTAAATAAATTTATAATTTTAGTGTAGAAAAATGAAATACTAATTTGGATTTTTGGTACAAACTGTCAACACGATTATAATATAGAAATACTATATATTATATGAAGTAAAAATGTTAGTTTATAATGATTTAATTCGTGAGGTGAATTTCATGCCATATTTCGTGAACCAAGTTCAACGAGAACACCCCGATAGGTTTTGATACTTGTACCTACAAATTCTTTAGAATACGTTAACGTAAAAGTTTACAGATGGATAATATAACTCGAAACTCCCTAAATAATATTAAACGCATGTTAATGCTTCAATAGACATTATATTAGAAATAACTCACATACGTATATGTAATTTCAATCAGGCAAGTGGTCATTCAGCGCCAGCTGCGGCTGTGATGACTTAATTTCATATGCTAATATGCAACCTGCGCTAATAATAAAATTTTAAGCTCTATTTTATTATAAGGATGTCGTAAAAATTAATAAAATAAACCAATCAGGCAGTAAGTAAGTAGCGAAATAAAAAAATAACCGTATCTCCTTCATCTCTGCCTTCATTATACTAGTGTAGAGATTTATTTTTAAATTATAAAATAAAAATTAAGCACTGGCAAAAATGCAATCTGCAGTTTCCCTTTCAATAGCAATACTAATTCTTTGAAAAAAGAATAGCTGAAACTGTCATCAATAGAATAAACCACTGTTGGTACTATATTCACATAATATAACTTTAATTTATGGATTTAATTATTACTTCTTCATCAGCTTCACACTTTATCCCATATTTAGATATATCAAAATATGTATGCGAAGACGTATGGTTTTAACTACTCAACACGCAATACATCGATGGAGGAAAGTGGGGAACGGAGTGTCTTAACACTAGGTTCCTTCAACCTACGGCTTCCTCTGCCTACCCTGCAAAGAGCGGGATAGAGCTAAATAATAATAAAATAATAAATATAGTTTTAAGTAAACTCAGGACATAATAAATTAAGTCAATATATCAGGATTGTACTAGACCGGAATATAGCAATTACGCGTCAAACAAAGCGTCTATGTAAATATAGTGGCATCATGCGTACCCATCTACAGCCGCGACAGACGGACGGACGGATGCGAAAATTATACGTAACACTGTAAGAGTATTTCGGTTAAGTGCTTAGAATTCATTTCCTTTTTGTTTTTATTTGTTCCTATTAAATAGTTACGTAGGTAAATGATATAAAATATAAATTGCAAGCTCTCTACTTGCGGCTTTGCTTGTCTGGTAATTGGTGTTCCCGTGAGACATTTTGTGTAATAAAAATCAACTACTATTCACAAACAATTTTTTTACTTAAGAACATATATTTTATTGGACGTTTCTTTCTTGTACATAAGTTTATAAGCCCCTATTTTACTGCCTTATAGGTGGATTTTCTAAAGCTCCAATCCTTCTAATCTGAAAAATTTCAAAATTTTATAAACGAATATTATATACGAAAATTTAATTTGGGTACTATAAATACAAGTACTTATTTTTTTAAATTTTACTTTTAGAAATTTAATAGTAAACAGTTGATTATTTCACAAAAACAACATTTAAAACTATATTTAATCAACTTTATACCAAGAAATTCGTTTCAGTGTCAAATACACCATCCTTAATAAAAATCCCCTTAAGGTTTCGTCATTAAACGGGGATTTGAAGGGTCGAATGTGCTCAAATAAAGTTAGTCTCGTGCTATTGAGGAACTAATATAGTGGTCAGGTGATTAAGACAGTTTAGCGATAATCTTCATATAAGCGTAGATTATTACTCCATTCCTTTAATTTGACAATTTAGTAGAAGAATTTCTTTTATATATACATAAACTTATTTACAATAATTTTTTAGCAAATATTGTGTTGAAAAATTAATTATTTTTCTTATATTATTGAAAAAATTTAAATTGAAAGACGGAAAGCAATGAAAGGAGTGCTTTAACTCTAGAATCACTCGAAGAACATCGATTACTTTAAGACTCGACAACAGGTAAAGAAATGATTACTATAGAAACCACAAAACTTCAAAATAATGTAATATTTTTTATTGCTTTTACATAAAAACAGTCCTATCTAAGGATAAAATCTTTATTACTGCATACATCAATATAAACTATCCGATATGTAATAAACATTTGATTTATTATGTTTATTGTAAGGGAATTTTGATCTAGTTCGAGAGCTTACGAAGCGGAAATGCAATTTTTGGTTATTCATCGAATTTTAAAGAAAGACGTTACGTTGTTTTCAATTTGTTGAACTTAAATAATTTATGCATTTAGTTTAAGGTAAAAGATATGCTATATCGTCAAAGAGTATTATTTCATATTAAGATAACTTTTATAGCTTTAAAGCTGAACCTGAACCTTGAGGAGTAATTTGACACTAAGTAATCTCTGCCTAGCCTGCAAAATACCTGTCGAATCAACTATATACAGTACATTTACATATATTTTGTACATACATTTTTATTCCACAATTTTAACTTCAATTGGCAGGATATTCGAGACTATGTGTTCTATATTGACTATCCTTTTTTTTTTTGAGTTTGTGACTGATAGAACTCAACGCCACACAGGCCGGACTCAAAAATATCACGTTTGTATTAAAACGCCGTCCCAATGTACCACGTAAGCCACTAATAAATATTAAGTAAACGTCGAAATCAAAGTGTCCGAATGTACTGTACAATGCAATTGTCTTCAATCACGTACAATCTGCTAACATATCAATAGACGGCCACTGTCCGTATCGTAATGATGCCCCGCGGGCTGCACAGTGCTCCACAGTGCAGTGGTTTGTAGTTCAATTAATAATGTGTAGCGGCAAAGCAAAGCGCCTGAGTGATTTGGAAATTAAACGGATCTCTTGTGTGTATTTGTACGGCAATATATTGTCTTGTAATTTCAATCTATATAGCAGGGTAGGCAGAGGAACACTATTTAGGAAGGACACTAGGTAGTGTTAAGACACTCTGTTTAATTAAAAAAAAAAGAAATAATTCATTCTCCCCGCGTGAGAATCGAACCCACGACCTACGTTAACAGTCAGATGGTAATAAGGCTACAGTAAAAGACAAGTGTATTTGTTATATAATGTTATTTTAAGTAATGATGAACTTCTATATCAAACACATTATTTTGTACTTTTTTAATATAATAACAAATTTATACTAAAATCTGTATTTAAACAATTTTATCTTAATCATATTAACCTATAGCTTCATAGATGTGGTCAAATGAAAGTAACCCACAGTTGTATATGGCATATAACATATGAGCATGTAGATACAGTTGGTAACATTACATCTATGAGAGTAACAAGGTATCCCATGACTAAACTCAATAGTTCCCGAGATTAAATGCTGTAGCTTTATTATATTAGTATTGCAATATAAATTCTAAATAAAATAAAGAAAAGCTTATAGCAAAATAGATAATATACAATGGAATAAAACAAAGCTTTTTCCAGTGCAGTATCTTAAACAAAGGTAATTCAAGACGTCATCCTCGAGGCGCTCGCTGCTCTGTGGAATCGAGAAGCGCTTTAGTCCGATAAGTCGTGTGTATTTCCAGCCACTGTTCTCGTTATCTTTCTACAACTATACAATTACTACGTGTTTTCACTGAGATAAAAAATTTTAAATTTTATATAATAGATAAAAAAAGTGGTTCACGCTATATCCTGCATAAAGCATGGTGGCCAAAGAGAGACTAGTATTAAGAATCTCCGTTTGCCACTCGTGTCAGAGACGTTACACGTTCGGTGGCCAAACTCTACGCCAAGCTTTGTCTTGTTACCAGAAGTAAATAGATGTTAGTTAATTACTCCAAATAGGAATCGAACTCACAATAGTAATATGGTGTACCGTTGCGCCATAACGATGTCATTTTTTTCACTATTCCTATTTGAGTGTATATATCGCTTATATATAGAAGAATTAGCAGAAGAAAGTTGAATAAAAATTGGAATCAATAATCCTTTACAAAAAGCCTATGTATAAATTTAGTCAATTTTCTAAGACCAGTTCTATAGTAGTGCCGTGCCATCCAAGACAGCTGCAGGCGAACAATGCATTATGTATAACTTTTTATAAGGCGCTCGAGAAAATGCAATTTCAAACAAAGTATCAAGTTTAATGTGATTCCAGATTAAGAGTGGCGAGAAAACACTGAACCGGAACTGTATGAAATGATTTACTATCTTCCATTTTATACAGCTTATGTTTATTTTATGAATTTTGCTGTCAAATGAGATAATTTTATGATAGATTCTGTTGGTAGTGTTCGGTGATTTTTTTTTTTTTTTAAATTAATTTTATAATGCTATTTACAAATTAAGTAAATAAATTGTTTTAGTAAAACAAAACAAAAATGACATACAATTTTTACGTAGCGGGATTTGAACCCGCGTCTCATGAGATCTGTACTTTACATGTTTCTCTAAAAATAGTGCTAAGTTTTAGTAAAATAAAATAGAAAAACCTCATTGACAAAGTATATAAAAATGACAGTTTTCTTTAAAAAGAGTTACTGGTTCTTGACAAAGAATCGAGGCTGGGCTATATGGCCCTGCCTCGATGCTCTGTTAGTAAGTCAGTCATGCCTGAGGCGAAGTATGAGGCACTCGAGCATAAGTTACTTTTATTTTACAGGACACAGGTATTTAATTATTTTAGGCATGTTACTTACTCTTACAGAAATAGAAATTAGATCCTTAATACATAAAGAGGAACTACTTTACATTTAATACATTTACAGTAATGTATCATAAAGTCATAATTTTATTAAGATATTGTGATAAATGTGAAAAAAGGTATTTTTGACTAGGCAATAAGAATAAAATAATTTGAAATACCTATGGATTCATTTTGTTATATAAAACAAGAGAGAATGTGATTTAACATGAAAATATCAGATGAAGAGTGGCGAGGTAACACTGAACCGAAACTGTATGAAATTATTTATTATCTTCCTGTATTTTATACGGCTTATGTTTATTTTATGAACTTTGCTCTCAGATATATAATACTTTTTCATAGTTAATAATTTAAAATTTAAAATATGTAGACAGATGATAAGGATGTGCTACTTTTAAATATTTCTATCACTATATAAAGAAATCACTCTTTTATATTTATCTAGTGAAAGAAAGAAACTTGAGGATTTTGTCACTAAATGTCATTTTTTTTCTTTTAATATATTATTTTAAGCTTCATATATAAGAGGAGCCAGAGAAAGCCTAATAGAAAAACACTATGCTCTCCAATTTCTGTACAATTATGAAATATAGCCATGGTAGAAGCCACGTCGCGCTATTTCATTACCAGGAAAATGAAATAAAATTAAATAATAAAAATTTACAAAGAACAACACTAATTAAAATATAATCCTCTCCTTCATAATTGCATCCGTAATAGCTGTAATAAGTCTGTTCTACGGGATTTTATTACATGGAGCGGAATAATTCATCAAAAAATGGAAGGCAAAAGAAAAACTTGTTAAAACTCAGGTGGTTGCTTTAAAATTAATTTTTTACAATATTTTTTTTTAGAATGAATTATTATAATAATAATCTTAACCAAGCAGCAGATCGAAACAATATAGGTACATATTGACTTTACAGTCAAATATATATAGTAAATACAGTAGATTAAGAGATTTGAAGCAACTTAATTAACGTTTGACTTTAAACGCAATAATTGAGACATATCTTTCTTTTCTTTTTTATCTATCTTATCTATTTAGTAGTATTTCTGATTTTTCGACCTTTCTTATGTCTTGACGATAATTCCTGATTTGGTTTTCGAGTATCTCAAAATTTTTTTTTACTATGTCCGAGTTAGGTTTTTTTTTAATTTTTGATTATTTTAATCATGTACACTGATAATTGACATCAATTTAGTATAAAAGGACATATTCTTTTAACTGTCATAAATTGCACTAATTAATTAAAAATCAACCACTAAAACAAGATTAAACGAATTGAAAATCTAAACGTTTATATTCTATTCTTATTTGAATGTGATCTGGTTTTGTCTGCTGAAGCTTTTTTGCCTTAGAGTAAATTTGTACGCGGCCGAAGAAGGAGCAAGGGGTATAGCAGCGAAATCTCTCTATAATCTGTTATAAGATCTCGGCCATTATCAGGATCTTTAACTTATTTCTAGAACATATTTCTATAGCGGCACTAGTAGGATCATTTGGATTTTGGTTAAGTGGAGAGAGGAGCTCTTACAGTTGAGGTGAGCTTAAATTCTCTTTTCAAAGTCACATTATCTTGTTTTCTTATTGTTAATATAAATTAATATTTCCCGAGTTCTCAAGACATTGAGATTCTTTTTCACGTTTCGACTAAGATTTTTTTCGAGGATTCCCAGGGCGAGAATAAATACTAGTTTTGGAAGACGTTGAATTTGAATTTTGCTACTCAATATGAAACATCAAAAAGCTGAAAGTGCCGAAAGCTGAAGTGTCTCGATGGTATTTTCTCTGCTTATAGGAGCAGGTCACTTTATCCCGTAATGCGGGAAAAAACGTGAAGCTGTGAGAAAAAAAACTAAATTAACATAGCATGTCGCATGTCAAACCTGCTAACTGCATAATATGCCGCGTATATGTTCAAATAAACAGGTATCATTTAACTACCCTTAATTAGAAACAATCCTACCTCTTCTTAGCAACCAGATTTCCTACCTACAAATTCTCTAGTATATTCTACAACCAGAGCTTTCTAAAATATCGATACCTAATGCCAATTTAACCATAAACTATAAAAGCTATTGAGTGCAATCGTAAACGGAATTTCCCGCTCGATCGCGCGTCGCCTCTATCCTCCATTCAACGTATTCATGATGCTTTATAACTTTTATGACATTTAGAACTGAAGGAACGGTACTTTCATGTTCTCAGATTTTATTTTTCTTTAAAACTATTATTGTGTGTCATTACAATACTATTGATAATTAGATGGCTTTGACCTCTCCTCGTTTTATTGTAATATTAATAAAAAAGAAGTGGCGTCGCGTGAGTTCGATTTCCCCTCGGAGGAACGAATTTCATCATTTCCTCGCTCTGGTAACATGATAGAGTGCTACGTCGAGTTCCGCCACTCAACACAAGATGTCTCGAAATTGGGAAAGTGGAGAACGGAGTCTTAAAAATAGGTCTCCCCTGCCTACCCTACTACTATAATATGCTACATCAATAATTAAATAATATATACGGTTTCCAATCTAAATAATGATTAATTATTCAATTTGGAATAATTAAAGCGTAAATGAAGCATATCCACTAAGTAATTTGAGTACATTCGTTAAAACCTCGCCTCGGGCTGTAGTTCAGTGGGTGAATTACAAGCAAATGTTATCAACATTTCAGAATGGATGTGATGTTGACAAAAAATATGGTTAAAAGTGAATATTTGTTTAGGATATTTTATACCTTTGTTAAATAATATTTTTATGAATAACGATAATTTTATTTGCATTGAAAACGTGAAGACCTGTTTTCCCTTTTCCTTTTAACTTCTAAAAACCCTCACTTACTGCTCCCCCACACTCCCACTCGGGAAACTTACTTAATTTGCAACTTTCAGGATTCTACGCAGCGTTTGTTGCCAGTGAGTCACTCAGTAACGTTAAAGTTGTATACACGTACATTGTGCGTTTATATTTTAAATGAACATTAAAAAATGAGTTTTTCACTATTATAAGTAACTGACAGAACGAAGCGCCGCACTTTGTCTACATATTCACCATAATCATTAAAAATACACCAAAATTCTCGATATATTGAAAACTTTCACTTTGTAATATTCAAATAAAACAAAGGTTTACCTATTACTGAAGCACTTTAACCGAACTATTCCCCTCCAAACAGTAGTTCAAAGTCAAACGGATATAGCCCCAAGACACAATTTGCCTAATGCTTGTCAAACAACGCTAGATATCTGTATACGTTGTACGTTAATGTGATATCATTTAATTTATATTATTTGATTTTCCGAAGCGCTGTAGGGCAGTTTTAATATGCATGTTTATTATTATAAAATAGGGGTCAAATTTCACTATAAAATTTAGTTTCATGACCTGTAGATACATGATGATGTTTATTTATTTATAAGCACTCTTACATAGAAATTCTTAACTGCAGATTTGCTCAGATTTCAATAATTTGTTAAATTAAAATGAAGCAAAAATATAGTCAAATAAACTTTTTCAGATTTAAATTTCTTCTTTCAGATTTAAAGTTCTTCTTGTTCTCGTTGTTTCATAGTTTTCTTCATTCCTGAATGTCTATCTATAAGGTCTATAGGTCTAGATAAGCTCTGGTAGAGGAGCTTACGAGATGCTTCAAGATGCTTCTTCCTTAAGACCTTGATAATAGGATGACCAGTTATATCTTTGACGCCATTAGACCATTCGCAAAGTGATCGGTCTGTAGGTCTTTCACTGTCTTCTTTGCCAGGTTGTCTTCTAGCTATATGGCCAAAGTATGAGATAAACTTAGATTTAATTACTTTTATTTTGAGCATTTTAATAGTCAAGTATATAATCAAAATACATTATGATAACCATCAATATCCACAAATTAATACTTACCCTACTGCCTACCTTGCTGTATATATACAGGCTACAGCATAAACCTAAAAAAGAACACCTCCACAATATTTATACTCAACTAAAATTATTTAATATGAATAAAACAATAAACATATAACTAAACAAAATGGAGTATATCGTTTAATATATTCCATTGTTATTGTAAGCATGAACGTAATGACAGGCGTATATTTATATATATATGGCACAAAGCTAAAACGAATGTGCGCTATCAATCCAAAGCGCTATGGAGACCTAATGCACATCATCTCTGCAAACGTTTCAATTCACTAGATACAATGAGTTACGAAATACAGAAAAGTGTATAAGATATATTTTTTTTAATATTTCAAGTATTGTTTTGTATATATGTAGGATTGATAAAATTTTTTTCCGCATTTCTTCTAGTATTTAAGATACCGTAGCGTTTACTTCTAGAGCTAAAATAATAAATAATTGTTTTCTGAATTCAAAAAAAACCTTTATAATCATACCTACGAATAGGTGTTACGCTATATGCTTTTATGTTAAATCACTATATAGCTGTTCTTTTATAACATTATTAAGAACTGACACTTTTTTTTCTTTTATTTGTTCGATCTGGTCAAACAAAAATCCAAGGCAAAAAACAGACATGAGATTATATATCCTTACTCTAATTCCTGCCTCGGTTTTAATAGCTTATTATGACGTACCGAAAATAAAATATATTATAATATATTTATATGGACTATATAGAATACAACTAGAGATGCCACATCCTATATGCGAAATAATTTATTCACAATTCACTCCAACAACGTATTTGTGCCAAACAGATGACAGCCAATATTTCAAAACTTCTATCTTTCTAAATTATATTATTTTATGGTGACAATATTTCAATTTTATTTTCATATTCGCGTATTATGATGATATTTTTACCTATTGTTACCTTATGTATTTTACTTTTGAAAATGAGTTGTAACTTTTGAATATATATATATATATATATATATATATATATATATATATAATATATATATATATATATATATATATATTCGTCCAGAGGGTGTCTGGCAAAATGTCTGTCCGATATTGGTACTGGGCATACGGGTACGCGACCCCGGATCCTCGAGCCACCACTGTCATACTTCTTCCCAATCCATGAAAGTGGTGTCCTTACCCCCCCCTCCCCCTTTTTACTAATCTTTCCCCTCTTATCCTTGGCTTTTCCCACAAAAATGGGTTTTGGAGGTCAGATGGCAATCGCTCCATTAAAAAGCCGCCACCAGCCACTCATATGGAAAGACCAAAAATGTTGCTGGGTACTGCTAGGACGTCGCCGCTAAACGACGCGCAGGCACATCGCCCTACACCTGTGTTAAATGGGCAAGGGCTACCGTGTCAAGTACGGACACGGCTAAAGAAGATAGTACCCAGAAGGAAACTCCGCTTTGCAACGTGGAATATTGGCTCTCTAACCGGACGATGCAGGGAACTAACAGATGTACTCATGAGGCGTCGGGTCCAGTGTGCTTTCCTTCAGGAAACGCGCTGGAAGGGCAATGAGTCTCGTAACATCGGACAGGGTTACCAGCTCATATACACTGGGTCTCCTTCCGGTAAAACTGGTGTAGCAGTAGTTTTATCTGAAGAGCTACGGAATGGTCTCCTCGAAGTTGACAAAACAGTCAAAATTTATCAACTAACACCGAAACTGCTCAGGATGCTTGGGATCGAGCTCAGTCAGCAATCATTACGGCTGGTAAACATGTTCTTGGCGTTTCTAAGGGAGGACGTATTATGGACAGAGAAACATGGTGGTGGAATGACAAGGTACAAGAGGTGATTCATGATAAGAAGACTGCATTTAAGGAGTGGCAGCGTTCCAACTCTCCTGAAGACAGGCTGAAGTACATAGCAGCAAAACGTGCCAGCAAAAGAGCTGTAGCCAGAGCCCGCAGTGAAAGTTTATTACCTCTATATGATAAACTTGATACTGTGGAGAAGCAGAAGCTTATCTACAAATTGGCACGTGCTCGGGATAAAGCGACGCAAGATATCACAAAATGTCTTTGCGTCAGAGACTCCCAGGGCAAGCTGCTCTGTAGTCATGCTTCTGTGAAGGAGGAGAAGTTACTTCTTGGAGCTGCTGACTACTCAGTACCCGGGTAGTATTCCGTCTGAACCACCTCCTAACCTGGGACTTATTGCTCCAATAACCCTTAATGAAACTCGGAATTGTCTTCGACGCATGAAGAACGGCAAGGCGGTGGGACCTGATGATATCCCGATCGAAGCGTGGAAATCATTGGGCTCTCGTGGTGTGCTCATGCTTACTGATCTTTTTAACCGTATTTTGAACACTGGGACGATGCCACATCGATGACGGCACAGTTTTATTACCCCTATTTACAAAGGAAGGGGCAGTGTTCAAGATTGCGGTAGTTATAGGGGCATTAAGATTATGAGTCACACCATGAAGCTTTTCGAGCGCGTGATCGCCCTCAGGCTCCGCCGAGAGTGTACTGTCTCTGAGTGTCAATATGGATTTCAGCCAGGATCAGGCACTACGGACGCCATTTTTGCCCTCAGAATTTTGATGGAGGCACACAGGGAAAAGAGGAGAGCTCTGCATGTGGCATTCTTAGACCTGCAGAAGGCCTTTCACTGTGTGCCACGTCAGTGTATCTGGTGGGCACTGCGATCCAAAGGGATCCCTGAATCCTATGTTGCTATTATCAGAGACATGTACAACGACTCTGTTTCTACAGTTAGGACCGCTGTTGGCGATACCAAACCCTTCCCAATTACAGTAGGGGTTCACCAAGGCTCAGCTCTTAGTCCACTTTTGTTTAATGTAGTGCTAGATACTGTCACGGCTCACATCCAGGACCAGCCTCCATGGCTGATTATGTATGCCGATGACATAGTACTCATTGACGAGAACCGACTGATGCTGGAGCGTAGAGTGGAAGGGTGCGCTTGAGAACGGTGGTCTTAAACTGAATGTGTCAAAGACCGAGAACATGGCTTGCGGGAACCCAGACTCGAGCACCATCCACATCGGGCCTGAGCCAGCCGTTAAGTCGGAGAAGTTCAGGTACCTTGGATCCATTATGCACGAGTCCGGAGGCATCGACTACGATGTCCACGCCCGGGTTAGCGCTGCTTGGGCCAAATGGCGGGAGGTCACTGGTGTGGTCTGCGATCGCAGAATACCGCCCAAACTCAAGGGGCTGATATACAAGAGCATGATCCGACCAGTTCTTCTATACGGCAGCGAATGTTGGCCAGCATTATCTCGGCACACTCAGGAGCTTCACGTAACGGAGATGAAGGTGCTGAGGTGGATGTGTGGCGTTACTCGGGCTGACCGCATACGCAACATATTCATTCGAGGTAGTCTTGGGGTCCGTGACGTAGCGGATAAGCTCCAAGAGCGTCGTCTGAGATGGTATGGCCACGTTTTGCGCCGGCCTAAGAACTACGTCGGAAGAAAATGCCTTGATATGTCTGTCCCTGGAGTAAGACCCCCCCGGACGCCCAAGGAAGCGATGGCTGGACGTCGTGACGCACGACATGAGAGCCAATGGACTAACCACTGAGGATGCTCAAGACCGTGCAAAGTGGAGTAGACTAAGTAGGAAAGCAGACCCTGGCAATAGGCTAAGTAGAAGAGAAGATAGATAGATATATATATATAATATATATATATATATATATATATATATATATATATATATATATATATATATATATATATATATATATATATATATATATATATATATATATATATATATATATATGTATATGGATATATGGAGTATCTATGTATACAAAACGAGACCAAAGTAAATTAATATTAATAAATCAAGAAATTCTGTCTATACAATTAAAGATTTTTTTAAGCATTTTTCTGAGAAATTACAGTTTCCTTTATTTGTATAAAAAATGAAGCTGAATATTGTTGATTTATAAGTACGGCAGAAAAGAAAACTATTATATACTTATATTTATAAAACACTTCGTATGAATTGAGTAACCTCAAATTTAAATTTGTCAACAATCATGAAAGCGAGCCCAATACGCGCTTGATCAGTATTATTTCAATGGAATTTAAATCTCATATATTGTTTTTATCCGTACAATATAATCGAAATACCTTATGAAATTCAAATCAATAAATAAAATCAATAGGGGTCAATAAAATAATCGGTTGCAGTCACGAACCCACATCTAAGGTAACACAATAAATCGCTATAATGTCATTTTATTACTCGCACAAAAATAAAAGGCCTGCTATAGATATCTATTAAGTTAACTTTTTTTATAGTCTTTAGGAATATAATAAATGTTATATTATGATTATGTTACTTCTTTCATTTAAGCTAATACTTTGAAAGTAATTTAATTAAATATAAAGAAAAAATAATTTTATTTTAATAGCAATGTGCTACGTCGTAGACCTTCTACGATGTTGCAAATATATTTTGACATTTATAAACTATTTCAGAACCAACAATCATATTTTTTTTTCCTATCATTTAAAAATGAACATACAGACATATATATATATATATATATATATATATATATATATATATATATATATATATATATATATATATATATATATATATATATATATATATATATATATATATATATATATATATATGTATGTATATATATATGTATGTATATATATATATATATACAACATATGACAGTGACATAATAATAATATAATTAGTAAATTTCAATATATACTTTCATCACACCTATTTCCATCGACACTGTCATTTGCCTATGACTAAGACCGTAAAATAAACAAAGCAGCTTGCCTTCGGCTCCCATAAAACTTCTCCAATAGATACACTTCCTTCAGAATTTTTAAATTTACGATCAGAATCGGAATTTTATGATTGTTTTAGTGTCGATACGTTTATGTCTCTTAAATATTGGATATTTAATCAGCTGTGAACGGTTTCAGATTGGTTTGAGATTTTTATGGTCAGTTTTTTGTTACAATTATTTTATAATCTGTATATGTATATTATTGCGTTCACATGACGTGTATTGCCTTATCTTTGCCGCTAACGTACAATATATATAATTTGGACAGAAATCAAAAAGGAGCATATAGATAATAAGTCTTCTCGGGCCTATATCCTGCACCTTAAAATTAATAAATAATGAGCTAAAGGAAAAGTTTTATATTTTTCAAATTATACTTCTATTCAATTCAATTTAAACAAACTTAGATTAATGTTGCAGTTTTGCGGAACACGAGATATTAATATTAAAATTAGTTTTCATTTAAACGGGGGTTAAGCTGACACGCTACGAGACGCTGAAAAATTACCTCGCCTCGCCTTTCAGGAATTTACAATTTAATGTTTACTTATACTGAATAATATTATTCTATTGTAAGGAACAAAATTTTTCTGCAAAAGCTATGTCTTGCATTAGGATATCATACTACGTAATTGCTTAATCGAGTGTTTTGACATAATTTTAACTTAGAATTTAAAAAAAGAACATTTAATTAATATATTGGAAATGGCAAAAGCACTTATATGTTCCAAATACTTTTTACAATAAGTCAATTCCGGTATAAACGTCAGTTCCTAAATTTTACCTTCAAAGCGATGCTTTCGTTAATTGCTTCACCCAAAACTATCGAAGTTTATTCGAAACTCACACGTTAGAATATCGAATACTCGGACCGTCCTATTAGTATTAAAACTAGAAGTTTAATCAGTCAGAAGTTCCACATGGTTAGTTTGAAACTGTTAATATTATTGAAATGGAAGAATGAAAATAGTTCTTATTTACCAATATACAGTTATTTTAGTCGCAAAGGGAAAGAGAACGGAATGCCAAACGCTACGTCCCTGCACACCTCTTTCGCCTCCTCCACTGAAATCAACTTCATATATTGCCCCCGGATGCCCTTCATGTTTTTTATGTAAAGTTCCTCCAGTAAATATACTGTGCTCTCGAAGGTCAAACAAGATCTTTTCTAAAATAAATATTTTCACGCTATATCCCGCATAGTCCCGATTTTAGTGTTAAGATAGTTCATTTTCGCTAACCGTGAAATTCGCAAGATATTGCGTGTTGAGTGGCAAAGTTCTAGGAAATAAAAATAATTAATTTCCCCAAGTGGGAATTGAACCCACCACCGTTACACTAATAGTCAGTTGCAGGTTGCTGCTGTTATGACTTTACATCTCATTACTACAAAAAATATTCCAACTGCACAAACACTAATTTACTGAAACAATAAAAGCATACATCACAAGGCTTTATTTTATGAAATTTTACAAAAGTATTAATTCATATCTCATACAAAGTTAATAACACCCAATTATTGTGAATACTCCATACAATTACGACCTATAATAATTAAATTTACATGGACTCATGAAAAACGGTCCAAACTTTTCTCTACCTAACATTACGGTTTCATTCAAAGAGAAATAAATTTGTCACAAATATTTAATTATAGCGAGAATGGCCTTTGTCATATTAATTTGATATCAAATTTTGTATTTCAATAGCAAGCTACGAGTACAATGAATTGTATATAAATAAGCATTTTATTTTATACAGTGTTTCTGGTTGATTAATCAGGCAGTTTACTGAAATATCGTAGAATTGTTTACTCAATTAGATTGATATAGTATATTCTTTATGGCATTAAATAAATAAAAGAAAAAAATAATCAGAAATTTAGTTTTATTTCAAAAAAAATCTCTTCCAGTCAACCCGTGGAAGCAGACAAGTGAGCGAGACAAGCAAAAAAGTTGCTACGAAAAACTAACAAAAATATATGTTTGTATTATCATTACCTATCTTGTTGGATGGACAGTTGTTGTTGTTTGCAATAGACAACTATATATAGACTATGAATCTATAAATTGAAATAATTTTAATTATTTATATATATTATACGTATGTATGTATATTTATAGTATTTTTTTTCTTTCAGAATTCATTCTGAGTATATTTAAGTACTTATATAATGTAATAGATGGTTTCTCATCTACTAATTTTAATCTTTTTAAGAATAAATATCGCTCAATCAAATCGATTTATGAAATAATTCTAATATCAATGAACTTTATTTACTAACAATGAATTTGAATAAAATTACTATATTATAATAACATTTACTAAGAATTGTACTAAAAGTTGTAAATCTAAATTTATTTATGCATTAGCTAGAACACATCTAAGGTTACAGTACATTTTCAAGGACACAAATGGCTAAACAATTTGTATACAATCAATTCCAATTTTGATTTTTTTATGATTCCGTGAATGTAAATTAAATTATTACTTTATTTTGATTTTAGTTTAGATTTATGATATTCTAAAGTGGTATTTCATGTCAAAATGAAAAAAAAAAACATAAAACTAATGTAACTAATAAAAATTTCGGTATCTTCGGCTTTTACACAAGTTATTAAGTATTTAGTATATATTATATTTCCATATTTGTCTATATCAAGTTTTATTTTTGTTTAATTTATGTGTGTACATATAATTGTTTATATATATATATATATATATATATATATATATATATATATATATATATATATATATATATATCTATATCTATATATATATCTATATATATATCTATATATATTTCAGATTTCTTTTATAATTAATCGTACTATATTCTTACCCGCTACTTATAACTCATCCACTACCATAGGTTGGCTGGAAGAGATCTCTTGTAGGCATAAGTCCTTTGTGTACTATATTTGTGTATATTATATATTTGTGTATATTTATGTTTTTACCCATGTATGATTTTAAGTACAATAAAGAATATTATGACATAACAGATCCATTTAGCATAGATAATAAAATATTATTATCAAATATTTTTTTCATTGTAATAAACCAAAAATATATGATATATTTTTAGATTCACAGTGTATTTAATTTTTTATTGTAATTGAACTATTTCAAGAATAATACAACAAAATAAGTGAAAACAATGCATTTCTACGGTCATTGAACGTACGGCCTTCACCTCCAGGTAATGGTTAATAGCTATAAAGGTATAACATTTTTATGCCATAAATCAAAATCCAAGGTTGTCTAAGATCGTTAAGCGGACGGTGAACTATAGCTGTCCATCAAATATATTTATAAAATAGAACGTAGAAGCTTACAAAAACACACATTTGTTTTTTTTTTTATACCTTTAATTATAAATACATAAAACAGAAATTTATACATTAAGGAAATAAACATATTTAGAAACCTAAAACAATTTGGAACGTACTCGAAACCGCGCCTCTTGGAATAGAAGAGTTTCCAAGAGGCGTGAATTCGATTCCTGCTACGTTTAAAATAATACTTTTTCCTCCAAATATTCTTCTTTTTTAATAATAATAATAATAATAAATTAAAAGAATTTGAAATGCTTTTACTCATTTTCATCATGTTTGTAGCCTCTTACAGAAAGCTAATATTATTAATATCAAATTTCAAATACAATTTTAACACGTTCCAAACGTTTATTCTAGAAGCAATAGTAATTTTATTATCACCTCTCATTTAACTACTGGAACACCTGTACGGCAGACGTCTAGAATAACACTTGTATTTAGTACTAGTTCCATGTTTCAAGCTGCTACAATGTTAATTTGGAGGTAAATTGAGAAATACATATATATATATATATATTATATATATATATATATATATATATATATATATATATATATATATATATATATATATAGATATATATATATATATGTATATATATATATATATATATATATATATATATATATATATATATATATATATATATATATATATATATATATATATATATATATATATATATATATATATATATATATATATATATCTTCTTCTTCCTGGCATTAGTCCCGGCTTTTGCCAGGGTCTGCCTTCCGATTAAGACCAATCGGTCCATATGAGTGGCGAAGTGGTTTTTTGTGGAGCGATTGCCATCTGACCTCCAAACCCATTACTGGGAGAAACCAAGAAAGGACAGGGAATAAGAGGCAGAAAGACTTGGAATATAGGGGAGGGACACCACTTACATGGATTGGATCGGGTTATGAAAGTGGTGGCTCGAGGTCCCGGGGTCGCGTACCCGTATGCCGGAAACCAAATATCGGACAGATAATTGGCTTAGACACCCTCTGATATATATATATATATATATATATATATATATATATATATATATATATATATATATATATATCGGTTTTTTTTTCTATCACTTTGACTCACCATCGCAATTTCAATAACCAAATCTGATGCACTGAAATTTGCATGTTGCACTGAAAAATGCATTTTAAGCTTAATCATTCCCCTCAATGATATTTGAAGTCACAATCATATGCCCAGACTTTCTGTCTGTTCCACGATAGCCTAAATTTCCTAAACTGTACAAGCTACAAGCTATAATAAGCTAAGCTTCATATTATATTATACCATGTATCACGGGGTTATTCAAGGCGGTCAATATAACCAAACAATGGCGTCTGGGTTTAAAAGTGTAATGTCATGGCTTCATTGTGTAGAAAATTGTATTATGGTCTTTAAAGGACAGACAAAGTAATATAAGTAGATATTTATGTATTATAGGTTATGTTTTAATAGTTTTTGGGTATCAGAATAAATATATTGACCCTAGTGTACTTCGTTCTAAACTTTGTACACATTGCGTGTTGAGTAGCGAAAGTCATTGCCGTGGTTCTTCTTAGAAGAGCGACGAAATTAAAGCATTTTTTTTCCTTGAATTTGAACTCAACTTTTTTTTAAATATTCTCTAGAGTTATTACTTAAGTAACAGTAGATTATTTAAGTAACAAACAAACATACACATAATACATACAAATTAATTAATATACTGTTACAAGAAACTGTTAGCTATAACTTATTCTTTGCATAAATGTCATATACACATATTAAATACGTAAATAAACTAAATAACTACTTTGTTGCTAATGAGTCGCTGAAACTTTCCAACTTCATTAATTTCCTCATACATTAAAAGCTGCATTTAAATAATGAAGAAGCTAGCTTGCCCTCTAAATAAGCGTTTTTGTGAATGAAATGAAATATATTTAGTATATAAGTATGTCAGATATACTTCGATATATATATATATATATATATATATGTATATATATATATATATATATATATATATATATATATATATATATATATATATATATATATATATATATATATATATATATTATATATATATATATAATATATATATATATATATATATATATATATATATATATAAGCAGCAGCGATAAGTTTCTGATGCACAATACGTTCAAAAACGAGGAAATATGAAGAACAGGTGTATATCTTAGTAAATGAGCTGAAACTGGTACTGATACAAAATACAATCACCCATTTAGTGGCCACACCACATGGTAAGGCTTAAGATAAGCGGATTTATGGACATTACGTCAAATGCCAACATTTGAGGCAGTGAGGAATAAGCGAAAACGCGGCGTCTACAAAATGTATTTTATTATTTATTAGCGGTTGCATGTGGATATAGTTACTTGGTTTCATGGATTTTTGGATATATAATAATAATACTATATGCTAATATCCTGCACTGCAGTATTTTTTACCGTCATGTATAAGTGATTGAGGACCATCGTCGCGCTGAGGCACAGTTTGTGGGTTCGATTCCCACTCGGGAAGAATGAAATATTTTCATTTTCTTCGCTCTGGAAATAAGGCAAAGCGCAGCGTTGAGTTCCGCTACTCAACCCACAATACCTCAGAGGCGGAAAGTTGGGAACGGAGTATCTTAACATTAGCTTCCTTTTGCCTTTGGTTTTCTCTGTCTACACTGTTATGTGCGTACAGCTAAAATAATATTTAAATAAAACAAAAGAAAATAAAGTAAATCCAAAGCCACATATTAAAAAAAAACAAACAAAAGCAAATATAACCAGAAGTAAGTATCTAAATAATAACAGTCAATAGTAAGGTTTCCTTTCAATAAATACGCTGCAGGGAACGATTAGTACCATTCCCGGGCTTCTCAGACATAAAAATTGCAAATTATGCGGAATAATGACGCAATTTCTCTTTTTAATTTCAATATTATGAAAGAAGTCTTCGCTATCGTAGAAAGGATATCAACTATGATTACAAAATAAAATTTTATTTCCAGATTTAAAATTGCTTGAAACCTTTTCATTTACAAAAACAGCTATATTTAAGCTGTATTCTGCGTATAGCAAGGTTGACAGAAGGAACCTAGTGTTAAGGACACTCCGTTCTCCGCTTTCCACCTTTCGAGACATTGCGTGTTGAAGGGCGAAATTTAAGCCCGTGTTTTATCTTGTTACCAGAGCGAAGAAAATTAAAATAAATTATTTTTTCATGTGAAAATTTAACCAACAGCGGTCGTAATTAAAGTCAGACGATACATTTATAAATTATTATATTAAGCTGTTATTTTTATGAATCGATAATGTAACATTATAAAAAGCATATCCACGTTGATATAATTCACTTAAATGTATATGAAATATAGTATATGTTATATAAATATATAATTTTTGTAGAATAATTCATAAAATCACAATATTAAAATTTCCTGTTTAAAAATTATACTATTTTCAGTTCTGTGATAGCGTCACAGATTGCTATAGTTTATCCGACAAAGAGCGTAGAACTTCTGATATTGTGCTTCAAAACACAAAAGACGAGCTTCAATGAGACGGCACGATTAAAATTTATTGTCAGATTTCACACAATAATATATATATTCTACGTTGTTTTCTTATATTTATTTCCGTTATAGATAGTAAATGTTGAAATATTTTCTTTAGTTTATTCTTTTTTCTGTATATCTAGAGTAAGTGTGAAAATGATTCTTTTCCTTGAATGGGAAGCGAACCCACGACCGTCAGGTTGACAGTCAACCGAGGTACGATTGTAGAATATTATAATGAATATTATATATGTATTATTATATATAATATTATATTCTATTTATATATGTGTATTACTTGTTACTTTTTTATTACGTGGTAGTTCTCGCGTTCCTCCGGATCCCGAAGGCGTTCCGGGATAAAAGTTCCCTATATATTTTTCCACAGCTCCCGCTAGGATTCGGTGAAGGTTCCGTAGAAATCATGTCAATCATGCTTAGTCATTCAGAAGATGACTGACAGACGACAGACAGTAAATACAGAGAAAAAAAAATTAAACATCTTTTTTATGTTTTAGTAACGTGTTAATAGCTATATAAATTTGAACAATCGTACTTGTTAATGTTTTAAAGCACACACAGTGCTTTAATTTTATTAAATTATTATATATATATTTGTATAAATAACAAACCACTTATTTATCTATTACAGCTCAATCAAACTTCATTTAAAGTGAAATACAATATTCATAACGAATTCATCGAGGCCGGGGTGCAAAGTGGTAATTAACACATTAGCATCCAAATAACTTGCACAAAAGGTGTGCCGTGCCTGTGCCTATACGTCGGTCTAACGTGTGTTTTGGTTTCGTTAATGTATATACGTGAAATTGATGTGCAAGCTACTTTTTACATGGTAAAATCTAAAGATGTATAACGATATGTGGACTTAGGTCCAACTAAATTATTTCGATATAGAACTGATAAATCAATATTTATTTACATTTTATATTATTTTTATGAAATATTCAATATATTTCAACGTTAAAGCTGAATTCGAATGTAGAGAACTTCATTCAAGCAATATTTTTTACTAACTTATACAGCTTAGTAAATATCTAAATAAAAATTAGAAGAACCGGCCTTAGAACCATATCTCATGTAATATATTGTTAATATTTTTTAAGCTTATACATTATTAATATATTTATTTATTATTATATTTTAAAATAATATTTAAATCTTATTGTTGTTTTATTTATTCTAATATATTTTTTACTTTAAACATATAATAACATATAATATAAAAAATATATAATCTTAAAGCTTTCGCTAAAATTTATCGTACGTTGTATACAAACCCACTCTCGTCGGTATGAAGTGGCCTGATTACTCTGTTTATTCTATTACAGCGGTAATTGTTCACTGAATGGGCTTAGACTGCTGCCATTAGACGTATTGTGACTCGCTATGGTAATATTTATTACCATTTATTACTGTGACGTCACAAAATAATAATTTCAATAACATTACAATTGTTTTGATTCGTAAAATTTAAATAATTGAGACAACCTACAACAACTATACATAGTATACTACCTAATAGTATCATAATTATCCAATTGGTAGACTATAGGTATTAAGTATTTTTAATTATTTTTAAAGTGTTTATCCAAAGTAGGTATAAAAAATAAACAAAATATATAAAAATTTTATATTTTCTTTATTTTATTTCATACAAAACAGCATTCGCTCTTGCCAAATGTTGCCATTGTTCTTTGCAATAATCTTCGGGTAGCGGAAATTTGTAATAATCTCCCTACAGCGAAGCTAACAACGTAGTAAGTTGTAAAAAGCATTTCTGAATTTCGACACAGCCTGATGAAGAACGCATGGCTTAGTGGTCAGAGCGCTTGGACGGCTTCCACGAGGCACGGGTTTAAATCCCGCTGCGTTCAATTTTGTGTAGTGTCAAGACACTCTATACTTTTCGCCAAGTTCAAGATTTTGTTGTTAACTGGCGGAACACAAAGATGATTGTGCGTGTCAATTGTTAAGAATCAAGAACACTGTTTTGTACTTTTATTTTTTATAGCCTTACTTAAAACTATACAATCCAATATATAAAATATACAATCAGAATATCTATTATAAATTTAAAATATGAAAAATTCTCAACGACTAATTTAAATAATAATAACGGAGTACTCTATCACTAATTTCTCTTTTTTCTCCACAATTTCAAAACATATGGTCCTATAAAGTTATAAGCTTACATATAATATTATGATCAAACATAGTCATGTTTACTTTGATCAGGGCAGCGATGAGTAGATTAAGCAAGACTGTTGATTCAGCTAATGCACGCCATCTAGCCTCAGGGTCTGTACTGTAATCTCTTATTATAATATAAATATGAATTACTCTCGGACTCTCTTTTTATTATCAATATATATATATATATATATATATATATATATATATATATATATATATATATATATATATATATATATATATATATATATATATATATATATATATATATATATATATATATATATATATATATATATATATAATATATATATATATATATATATATATATATATATATATATATATATATATATATATATATATATATATATATATATATATATATACATATATATATATATATAGATATATATATATATATATATATATATATATATATATATATATATATATATATATATATATATATATATATATATATATATATATATATATGCCAACGCCCATACCACGTTGAACACACCGGTTCTCGTCCGATCACCGAAGTTAAGCAACGTCGGGCGCGTTCAGTACTTGGATGGGTGACCGCCTGGGAACACCGCGTGGCGTTGGCATCTCAGAGGGTGTCTAGGCCAATTACTGTCCGATATTTGGTTTCCGGCATACGGGTACGCGACCCCGGGACCTCGAGCCACCACTTTCATAACCCGATCCAATCCATGTAAGTGGTGTCCCTCCCTATATTCCAAGTCTTTCTGCCTCTTATTCCCTGTCCTTTCTTGGTTTCTCCCAGTAATGGGTTTGGAGGTCAGATGGCAATCGCTCCACAAAAAACCTACTTCGCCACTCATATGGACCGATTGGTCTTAGTCGGAAGGCAGACCCTGGCAAAAAGCCGGGACTAATGCCAGGAAGAAGAAGAAGACATATATATATATATATATATATATATATAAAATATATATATATATATAATATATATATATATATATATTATATATATATATATATATATATATATATATATATATATATATATATATATATATATATATATATATATATATATATATATATATATAAATATATATATATATATATATATATATATAAATATACACTGATAATAAGGTCGTGTCGCAGCAGGATAGCGTAATTGATTATTTTCATTTACTTGCTCTGTAAAGTGGTATTTTTTTCGCTACTCAAACAAAAATAATAAGTCCCGCTTACAACTTAGTTTCATTATCAGAATATGCCTCACATACACTTACCCACGTTGAATTGTCACTTAATAACAAGTGGCACAGAGGCAATGCGTCTGCCTGTAAACGCGATAGTTCGTGGGTTCGATTCCCACTCGGGGAGAAAGCTTTGTTTTAATTTTCTTCTCTCTGGTTACAAGGTGAAACGCGGCGTTGTGTTCCGTCACTCAACACGCAATGCCTCGAAAGGGGCGAAGCTGGATACGGCGTGTTCCTTCTTTGGAGGAGTGGTTCCTTCTGCCCACTCTACTACGTGCGGGATACAGTGTAAAACTATAATAATAATATAATTCATTAGATTTTTCAATTTCTTAATTCAAATTTTAAAGAAATCCTTCCAGTTTCATATATTTTAATAATAGTACTAATTCAGTAGACTATATTTGTCTCCACTAAACAAAAGACAGATAAACGCTTACAGCATCTCATCTCCCCTTTTTTAAAGTCATCGTATCTTAAAAGTAACTGTCATATACTTAAAAGGAACTATCCAAATTTATAACTAAATTGAGGGCCATTGAAAGGGAATACTGTAAAGTCATCTTCGCCAGGGGAAATATGCTTAGGCCAAATCGAATTACCAATGATTTATTTGCCAGCCCATTATGTAATATTTTACAAGTCATTGAGGATCGTTTAGAAAAATAAAGCTAAAGTTATGATGTTCACTTTATACATTTTTTATTTTGCATATACATTCACCTATCATCACCATATATATGTGTCCATAATCATATTCAATGTCATATGTTATTTTGCATAGTAAGGTTGACAAATAAAGGAAAACACTAATTTTATAATTTAAAGAGTAAAAAAATAAAAGCGAAAGATGGGTCTACCTCATAAGGCCGCCAACGCGCCACCTCTGGTGTTCCTCTCACACGAGGTCGTTGGCGTCGGTGATCACTTACCATCAGGTGACTCGAACGCTAGTTAGCCTTGATTTTCCCATACAAAACATAATGGCATATATATATTTATATGTTATTGTTAATATACTTACATAATAATGTTAAACAGATGTGTTTAATTGCATATATTGCTTACTTAAATACGCATCGGCGATTTGGCTCAGTTTAAGAACCATTCACGATGGTAGTATTCGAACACCTGTGCTTCTATACAACGCGCATATGACTCGTCGATTTCATTTAGATACATTACAAAAGAAGATTCCTGTAATATAATAAATGGTAGAGATGATTAATAAATTATAAATATTAAATTTGTATATAGCTTGAGTAAAGTACATATTCTAATAATTTTGACTTGATAATTCCATTCTGTTTAAAAAGCTGTGCATGACACTTGCTGCAGGTACGGGGCTACAAAACAAGTGAAGTAAGCTGAAGCCTTTTTTTGATATATGGACTATGTAAAACTAAAAAAAAAACATGTGAGATTACCGCATTCACACAAACAATCTACATAATTTTATAATATATGTATAGATAGATATGATATAAAAGCTAACAATTTTTGCTTATAGTATCTTATATTAAGGAAAATTTCAAAATCTTTTAATATATTATTTACTATCATATATAGTTCAATAATAGACCAAACTCAGAAGGTAGAAAATGCGGTGTCTTGACATAAAATTTTCTCTAGAAAGCTTTATTCAGAATCAAGACTGAATGTTAACATTACCTTCATACTTTTTTTTATTCATACTCAAAAATACTTAACCGACCATGTAATATGATAATTCTATGAGTCACGATTCACGAGTAAGCCATTGAATAGATCACAATCGCGTAACAGATGGCGTTTAAGTGAATGTGGGCTATATATAATAAGCTCACCTGTTGTTTTCATTTATGTTGTTATATCACTGTTGTTAAATGGTGTTAGCAAAAAGAATAAACATGAGAGTACTCAGTTCGATATTGGATTGTGCAATATTTTTGTATATAGCAAGGTAGTGGGCTACCAAGGTAGTATTAAGACATTTCGAAACTTTGCGTGTGGAGTAGTGAAACTCAATGGCGTGGTTTGTCTTGTAGGCAAACCGTGGTAAATATTTCTTTTTCTAATGATTAATAAAATATAACAAAATATTATCTAGTGTTTACAGTCTCACGCTGTGCCTCTGCGCCACGACGCCATATTATATGAGATTATCTATAAAAAACAGCGCTTACCATATGACTACTACTTGTAGTGGAACTATATCGCATATCTTACAATTTACAAAGTAGCATACTTCATTAGACAGACATGTTTGCTGTTTATAATTCTAGGCAATTTGGAGTTTTTAATACCAGAGGTCACCCCTTGGAACTAGAAATTGAAAATGCTGGCGAAAACACTAATTTAAGTATTAAAGAATAAGAATTGTCATCAAATTTTCGATTCGAAATATGATTAAACATATTAAGTTTTCACACCTGATACTAAATGACACTAGCTATTTATAGGGAAGAATAACCTTTGTGAACTTGTTATTTAAGAACATGTGGTTACGTATCCAATATTCACTTGATGCGTGATTTAGATACATAAAATTAGAAGTGGTGCATAAAATTACAATAAATTAATTATTGATTTATGTAACTCTTTATAGTATAATATATCAAATACATATGACTGGATTGTTATATAAAAATGAAGTAAATTACAAAAAAATATTATTGTTTTAGTGGCGCAGTGGTACAGAGTGAGAGCACAGTTCATGGGGGTTTGATTATCGCTCGGGGTATTTCTGCGCTCTGGTACGCATAGCGCGAAGCTATATCGAAAATATTTAAACTATCTTTTGTGTAAAAAGTATAATTATATTATTTTAATTTTTTGGAAAGAACAGCGATACTCCACAAAAATGTATACATAAAATATTAAATCTAACATTCCTAAAACATTTATTAGAAATCTTTCTATTAGCACTCAGTAAAATACGGGAAAAAAAAATCTTTTAATATGTTTTGTTTTTAAATAGACGACACGAATTAATACTGTACACTAACTTAACTGTACGTAATCAATATTAAATATAAAAAAAATGCCACCTTTTCCCCAAACTTCCCCTCCCTAATTCTGACGTCGCTTAATTATTCAAATTAGCATACAATTGTCGTGTGAGCTACAATATGGTACACAAATACTCTTGATAAATAAACATTATGCAAATAGCTACAAACCAAACAAGTGTTTTTTTTCCACACTCGGTATTTTTTCTTTAATTTTTTTTCTATGTTAATTTAAATGATCATCGTATAAGTGCAATTGTCAGTTAAACTATTGGGAGTTCAATCACTACTCAAAAGAATGTATATATTTAAGAAAAAATACAGCGTTGAGTTCCGACACTCAATACACTTCTTCTTCGTCATTTTCTTCATTCCTGAAGGTCGTGCCCGTTCCGATAGGCACTGGTGGAGGAGCTCATAAGATGATTCCATATTACCCTGTCTTCAGCTTGCCTTAACGTCTTAACAATGGGAAGACAAGTTTATCTTTGACGTTAGACCATCGGCAAACTGATCGGCAAACTGATCGGCCCCTAGGTCTTCTGCCGTTAAATTTTCCAATACAAAATGTCTAGTGAAAAGCGAAGACATGAGTGTTTTAACACTAAGTTCTCTGTACCTAGCAATTATTAATAATATACAGTCAAATGAAATTAAATGAAAAGTGTAATTTAAAAAAAAAACAATATATATTCGTAAAGTCAAGAATAAAATAAATGGTCATAAAAAATTAAATTAAATAATTTTTAAATAAATAAACGGTATATTTCTATAAATATGAAGCTTTTTTTGTTTCACCATATTACCCTGGTAATGTAAACTATACTTCTATTGTCTCTTTTTTACTTAATTACTATGGAACATGTTCCTTATTCTTTTTTTTTTTTAATAAAAACTTATTTTATTTAACAGATTGTATTCTAATTTGTATATGTTAATATTAACGTTATTTTATAGCTAGTCATTTATATCGCAACTGTTAACAATTAATCTAATTAAGGGGTATCGTCGGGCTCGACTTTTGAAGTTATCATTAGTTTTCATTAATTTATTATAAGAAATTAAATAAAAATTTACTTATTAAATTTTAATATTTCATACTGAAGTACTATATAAATATATTGAAAGCTCTTATAATAAAACGATTTATATAGTTTCCAAACAGTATCCCGTGTTATACTTTGTACAATTATACATTTACGTAATCGGTGCCGTATCTTTTTTCAAGTTTGTATTTAGTTGATAAAAAGCATCTCGCTATTTTCATATCTCGCATATAGCAGAATGGACAGAGTGAACCTAGTGTTAAGACACTCCGTTCCCCAATGAAAAAGACATTGCATGTTGAGTGGCGGAACTCAACGCCGCGCTTTGTCTTAATTCTAGAGGGAGGAAGTGAAATAATTCAGCCTCTCCTAGAAGGCCATCCAACCTACAGCGGTCGTGTTTACAGTCAGACGTTGTGCCGCTGCGCCACGACGACCTCTATTAATATAGTATAATTTAATTAATCTGTTGGTTTTATATAAGATGTTTCGCTACCAGTGAATTTCGTATATCATCGGTAAATGCTCAACACGCTGAATAAGTTGTACTAAGAAGTCATTTATTAAATATTATAGTTCTTTAACAGGTTCTTCAGTCTTGATGATCATTTATACACAATTAATTTGGAATAATTTTGATTCAAATCAACGGTCTGTCAAAAGAAAAGTACGTAAAAACAACTGTTGTTGCCTCACATCTTATGATAAATGTAGATAGGCTGAAATAATACATAACTCAAAACTCACACAATAAAAAAAATCTGATAAATCTCTTAATTGCACATAAATATAAATATTTTTTTTAGCTTAATGAAACCGTAGGCGCTTTCCGTAGGAGCCTAGTGTTAAAACACTCTGTTCCCCGCTTACTTTCTTACCTTTCGAGGCATTGCGTGCAGAGTGGCGGAACTCATCACCACGCTATTTGTCTGGTAGCCAGAGTGAAGAAAATTTAATTATTTCTCTTCGCGACGACGACGGTCCTCTGAACTCTCCTCCATATCTCTCTTCTCTATTTATTGAGCAGAAATATATACATTGAATCCTGTAAACGTTAAGATAAAGATTAATAAACATGCTACTATAACCATTAGAAATATTATGAACCAAATGAATCCCATAACATAAATACTAGTACTAAATATAATATTACACCATAAAGCTTTCCATATTTCGTAAGGCTTACTTTTACAACCAACAGTTCTAATGACAAAGGCAAAGCCAAGAACTAATCATATGACATAAAATTAAAGGGACTATAAAATGTCTAAGCTTGGTATCTCGTAAAACAGATTAAGACATGATATTGCACATTTTACTGTTGTTTAGATTTTTTTTACGTAAACTTTTTAGATGCTCTCCCACTGACACATGATAGTCAAAATATGTACTGTCACTATCTAAGTACGATTACATAGTTTTAGAGTTCCGGTCCTGAAAAGAAAAAAATTGCACCCTTATAGGACGATTTTGTTGTCCTGTCTGGTCTATGGTACCATAGAGGATAGAACTTTTAAGTTTTTAAGTCAAATTAACTTAGTTTTTTAGTCAACAACTTTTAAGTCAACGCAATCAAAAGATGCGAGCGATACTTTTCCCTTTTTTTTCATTTTTATCTAAAGTCATTGAAACAAACAAACAGCACTTTATTTATTATAACAATAAAGATCTTTGAAGTATTACATTAGTAAATATGCACTTTGACTCGTAACCTAATTAATTTACAAAGTTAAACATACACTTGTGTAAAGTATACTAATGAGGGTACTTTGAAATTGTATATTGTTACATTTTCAAGAAGCCAAGTTATGGAATAACCGTATTTTATATAACCATATTCGTTTTTGTCAAAAAAGACGTTTAATTTTACACTATACTTAATGACTGACAGTAGTTCCTCGAGTACTTCCCTTTAGGCAATAACCCGACCTAGGACAATCTTTCTATTACTTAATTATATATAACTAAATTTGAAATATTGCAATATTTTACTGTTAGGTATGATTCGTCTGCTTTGTTATTAATGTGGCATTTCGAGCGTGCCAATTGAGCATGATTCACTTCGCGAAGAGAGATTAGTTGGTAAAAAACGGAACCAGTATAAGATTTAGATTCGGATCCCGTTGTATGGAGAACACGCATAAGAGATTGAATGGTAAAAAACGGACCAGTATAAGAAATAGGTACGAGTATGTCTATCACGAACGAATGTCCTTTATTCTCTCTGCCTATAAATATTATTTATGATTTTATAATTTCATAATGAATTAAACTTTGAAAAGCTTTTAAGCTTCGTTCAAAGCCATCTTACTGTACAATGATACCTACTACTTAAGTTATTAAGCGCCTTCAGCTAAATTAGGGTTGTTTAAAGGAGAAATTACTCATAATCTAAGCATATTAATTCCGCTATAAAGGTATAACAGATTTTATATTGGATACCGGAATAACACCAAATCCCACAGTCCACAGGATAGTCTGAATGAGGGGAGTGCCAAACAATAAGGTCCCTGTACCTTGTCCACTATCATGTTGCTCTATATAACACATGTTGCGAGAAGCCTTTATGATTTTCTCCAGCGCAGACACTAGTTCTTGAAGTTCAACAGAGGTCTCCCACTAGCTCTGTTAGCACTTTAAGTACCAAATCCATAATTGAATATTATCTAATCCAGGGAAATATTAATACTTAAAACGTAAACATACTAACAAGTAGACCTAATCATGTACAAATATCTTCACAAACATAGTACCCTAAGCGCTGAAATCTCGAAATCACGTCCCAATTACTAACTGATTTGCCTTCAACTAGCTTCCCTAATACCTCTAACTAAGCAGACGTACGGCAATTTAGCACAAATCGATCTAGACAGAATTAGTATAGACAAAGGATTACAAACTGGAGGCCTAATAAAGCCCACATCTAAATACCTTCAAAGCTGATTGCATTGGCATCGTAGAGATGTGTATATCGAACGATGATTGTGGGTTTAAAAATAATTATATTAAAGTAAGGGGTTTCTAATATGTACGGTAAATTTCAGTTTTTTATTCTGTCAATTATTTAGTGAACAGCGATAGTTGTCGTCTGTGTTTGTATATGTCTATATCTATACTAATATATAAATCTGTAGGCTCTGTCCGTACATGGTAATTTTTTCTCGAATTATGTGCCAAATATCATTTTTATGACCTACTCTTACTATATCTACCCTTTTTATAATTTTTGTCTCTGTCGGTTTGTACCTTTATAACTAATCAACCAAGATTATTTTTTTTACACATATAAAAGATGCTGTGTCCTAAAATATAGGCTAATTTTTAAATCCATTATAAATCCGAATTCGGATAAATAAATATTTTTTTAAAATTATAATAAAAAATGAGTTATATTACAGCCATTAATAGTTTTTATATAACACGAACCAATTGTTTTTTTATATTTTTTTTATAATTTAGATTTTGAGAACCAAAAAGTTTCAGTAATTATTTATAAACTGTTTTTGTGCATTAACTTATATAAAAAAATTGGTTTCGAAAGATCAGTATAAGTGCTTGATTTCATTTAGTTATTTATAATATTTTTTATTTTTGTATGTTAAGTTAACCATGGCATACCATGCAATGACAGTTTTATATGAATAGCACCAGTGTATATATATATATATATATATATATATATATATATATATATATATATATATATATATATATATATATATATATATATATATATATATATATATATATATATATATATATATTTATATATATATATATATATATATATATATATATATATATATATATATATATATATATATATATATATATATATATATATATATATATATATATATATATATATATATATTAGAGGAGGAAAAGAGGAAATCCTGTTGAAGGTTAGCTTGGTATTTTTCAAAATATGGTCAGTACATACATGAATTGAATATCTTGGTAATACAGAATGTTATTTCTTACATCTATTACTTTACACTGTTATAGGCCTAACATATTTTCAAGATATAAGAACAGTTAATGGTGTGATATCAATCATATCAAGAAGCTTGCAAAGCTCTTGATCTTATTGAAGATGACTCCCACTGAGATAAAACTTTAAAAGAAGCACGTGTTATGGACTTTCCACCCAAACTAAGGTAAATTTTTGCAATTATTGTAGTATTTTGCCATTCTTCTGACCCTAAAGAATTATAGACAAAATACAGAAAATATTTATATGAAGATGATTTATGGGAGAATATTGAAAAGAAGTTTTATTGACTTAAATTAGATAAAGAAGAGCTTGAGAATAGTTGCCCCATAGCCTAAGAAAATACAATTATTTCTATCGAGAGAAAACCTTTAAATCAATATGGAATACCAAATATTAATGATAATTTTCAGATAAACGGACAATATCTAGCTGAAACAAGTTATGACATATTGATAATGATGGCATGGAAAAGAAAATGAATTCAAAATTAATGTAGACCAAAAAACTATTTACGATGAAATTATGAATAGGATAGACATGTTAGTTTATTGATTCAATTATTATTTTATGTTATGTTTTGTTGAGTTGAGTGATGTTTTATGTTTTTATTGATTCAATTGGGGGCACTGGAAACACTTTTTCAATACATTTGATATTATCTAAACTTAGAAGTAGTGGTAAAATAACACTTGCAGTAGCATCTTCAGGTACCTCAGTAACCCTTTTAACTCGTGGTAAAACGACCCCTTTTACAAAAAAAAAAATATTGCTAGATGTAGGGGTTATTGATGATGAGGAAATTTAATAATAATAATAATATACCTATATATAACACACAACTTTCGTGTGTGAAGCCACGGGTGTGTATGCTAGTATATGTATATAAGTATGTGCATATATATGATTTGTGGAAAGAAATAATCTATTGAAATTCTATTGTTATGCTTAGTAAAATTATCCACTGAGTAAAGGTCAATCATAGAAGTTCATATGCAGGAAATGAAGCGATTGATTGAAATTATTAATTATCCAAATTAATGCTCTTAATTAATGTCAAGGGTAATAATCTGCTTAAGCTACAGAAGCCTAATATGTCACATCCAATATCAATTATGTACTAATTATACGGAAATTGGAATATGCGTTCGTATATATTAACATAAAACAATCGATTTAATTTTAAAAAAACCTTAATTGTTGTACAATTTATGTAAATTTCAAACTATGGGGTTATAGGCCCTTACCTATCTGGCTACAATATATTATTTAAACACCCTCAATTAACAGTGTTCCATTTTTCAAAAACACAAGGTACTAGTCCGAGATGCATCATTTCTATATGCAACAACAATAATAATATTTTGTACGAAATTTCTCTATTGTCATTTAATTTTTTTTATTTCAGTGTGCCCTCTCAGCTAGATAAAATTGATTTGATGGTTTTCAAAAATGTAAATAATGCTTTTTTTTATTTAACTCAATATATTGCACACAAGCAACTGATCCGATATTGAATACTTCGTTTATGAATTTCGTATGTATACATGTACCTATGTAAAATTTACCTGGTCTTTAAAACCTACAAGGTACTCTAAGCTTCTAATAATAAATTAGCTAAATGCAATAAAATCATAAAACTGTACGCTGTATCCTGGACTATATGTGCTTGTTAGCTCCAATGTCTATTTATCAAAATATTCTCATATGGAAATTGAAGACGCAATCATCGTTTGCAGTTTGACAAGTCGATTACGTCAATCTTTTGAGTCTATTATTGGTACCAGGTTAGTACCCCTTATTTAAACAATACCTGATTTTCATCTCGATGACATCGTGACAAATAAAAAGTTCGTATATATTTTAGTTTAAAAAGAAAATTGACAAATAGATTGACATAATAAACGTCACCGTATTGCTATATTTAAATATGTGATCATAATGAGATAATATTCGAAATCTTCTAGGAAATGCGTAAAGAAGACAAACGAGACTTTGAAGAACGATATACTGCGTGTTTCGTGGACTTTGGTTTAAAAATTAGTAAGTTGCTTAAGTGAGATTAATATTCATTGTCACTTTACAATTTTATAGACAAGCTTTTTGAAATAACTGTGGTAAATATGGCCAACAATGTGTAGAACAACTGTTGAGTTTTCTCAGCAGAACTGTCTATTAAGTCGGTTCACTCAAAAATTGAAAAGTTGTAGTTCAAAGCTTGTAATTGTCTAAAATATTTAGAACTTGAATTGAACATAATAACTTTTATATTTTTTTAATATAGCATTATTTTTTTTTACCTTATAAATCTTAATAAAAAAAAAGTGATCAGTGATCTGTTATTGGGTTACTTGTGTAAGTTAATAAACATAATGAAGAGTCAACTTTTGACTTTATATTTATTTTTAATATAAATAATATTTATTTTTGATATATTTTTTTTTCACTGTGGGGCAGCGTTACAGCGTCTAACTATAAACGCTTCTGGGTTCGATTCCCACTTGGGGAAATGAATTATTTTCATGCCCTCGCCCTGCTAACAAGACAAAACGCGACGTTGAGCTCCGCCACTCAAAACGCCATGGTTCAAAACTTGGGTGGAAAGTAGGAAACAGAGTGTCTTAACACTAGGTTTCTCTTTGCCTATCCTGCTGTATATCTGAAGTGTGAAGCTATTTTTTTCTTTATAGCGGCTGGCCTTTTAATTGGAAGCATGTTGGGCGGATTCTTCTTCCGCGGTTACCGGAGATGGCCGATGTATATAGGCGGCGGTCTGGGATTCGGTATGGCGTATAGCAATTGTGAGAATAGCCTCAATGGCTACCTGATGTCGATGGATCCGAAAATCTGCACTATTAAGTAAATTTTTAATTTATAGGTTAATTTATTGTAGCTCAAAATATGATTATAGCTCATATTAAAGAAATACAGAAAGGGAATAGTGTAGATAAATAATAAAGTAGAGATTTTCTTTTATTTCTAATATATGCTGAATAAAATAAATTGTCCTTTTTCACACTGCTAAAAAAAGAAAACTACTTAGTTACATAAAACTACACGTCTCTGCGAATCAGTCTAATTACGTTAGCTAACTCTACCATGCAGTTCTTATTAAGCGACGTTTAGATTATTATACGCTTGTTATAATTTACCCGCTACAGGGAAATAATTTTCATAATTTCGTATCTACATACTTGAACTTTTTTACAAAAATATTAAAAAGGGGTAACCATTTAATTTGTACGAATATTGTAAAGCGAAAATTTGTGCAAAGTGCGAAATGTGGATACATAACTTAGACCATAATGTCGAAAATTTATGCTCTGAAAGATTAAACGCGTATATTTTTATCAATAGCTATTTTTAAAGTTCACTATAAGCAAATGAATATTCACATTTTATTCTTCATATAGTTTGACAAGCAGATAATAAGGCAATATATTTTTCATAATTAAGCCTGAAAATATATCACATTCTGTATAAGTAATATATTTCATCCGAGCTTAAGCGAGCGAACCCGCAACCATTGAGCTTCAGTCAGGCACTATCTCATTGCATCAAGGTGGCCCAGCATGATTACTTTTAGCTAAAAACCTTCATAACAGGGTAGGTAGAGGGAGCCTCCGTTAGCCGCTTTCTGCCTATTGAGTGCAGAGTGAGTGAGACATTGCGTATTGAGTGTCGAGTTGGTGAAACTCAACACCACGCTTAGTCTTGTTAGCATAGCGAGTAAAAATGAAAATAATCCATTCTCTCTAAGTGGTAATCGACCTATCACAACCGTTAAGGTCATCGTAAAGTAACGACTCTGTTAATTTTTTTCTTTTTTTTTTTTCAGAAAACAACCATGACTCGAAAACTGAGCGTGATTTTTCAATATTTATATATATATTTTTTTTTCGATTTGTATCTATGTAAATTAATAAGTAGTAATGTTGATTGAAGTTTAATATTTTGTCTAGTCTATTGTAAAATTTGTTTATAATAAAGGGGATATAAAGAAACGTGACTTTAGAATTCACAAAATACCTCCTCCTCTTATCTGATAGATCGTTTTTGTTTCCTTGGATCCGATTCCCTTCTGGGCTTCGAACTTAGGTCTCGTGAACCTCTTCAAATGGCCTACCTCTCGCACGCATTTCTATTCCAACTCCTTTACTGTGAAATCTGTGATACTAATCTTTAATATTTATTATTAATACTTAAGCTGGTTAAGGTTGCGCACTGACACCCACGCTAGGATTCTCTGTATTGTGGGTAATCAGCCTCTTCCCTTAAGATCTATCTTAATGTATCTTAAAAATGGTGGTAGGTGAATAGGGATTTACATTAATTAAACATAATACTTAGACTATATACTAAATTTAACTGTAGAATATACTGTAGAATGATTTACTAAATAAGTCAGATTTTTCCATAACCCTCTGTTCTCTTATTTCGTCTCTTATTTTAAATTCGTCTTATTTAACTTATTTAACTTAGGACAGTCAATTGACGTTTGAGATCCTTGACGTTTCATTTACATGTATATCTTATATATCAATTACATAAATCATTTATGCCTAATAATATTAATAAAATTAATAATTTATTTATTTGCCTCTTTTTTTTTTGAACAACCAGTCAAATTACTGGTGAGAGTGTCTCGTCATCTTGATGTAGAAATTGAAGCCATAGAAGGGAATTATTAGTTTTGTCTGATAAAAAATCGTAACCTTTCTAAGTAATAAAGTCATAATAAAATATTAATAGCATGTTCTTAAATATCATTTATACATGAAAATAATTAACACACACTCACGCACTAGGAGGAACGACTACTTTATTCCAGCAGTAAAGATAGAGAGAGAGAACATAAAGAAACTCGAGAACACGGAGAGTTCTCCCACTATCATTAATCTACCTCACAAATTAAAAAATAAAGAGAAAAAATAAAGAAAATTATTTCTACTGCAAAATACATTATTCTTGACCAAATAGTAATTCTTCACAAAAATTAACTGGAATTTGTTCAATTTTACGGTTGCAATAAAATATTAGTAGACTTGCATCGTTAATCCGTTATGGACTTATAAAAACGGACATTGTGACTACAATATCGTGATGTTTGTTGAAAAACTCAAAGAAACCATATGCTTTATGGGTAATATTTCAACGTCGAAATGAAACTTTTATAAGCTCGAATAAAATGATGGTAATTCCGCTAAGCTTTTATTATTTATCACCGTATATTGTTTTAGCACTTTTACGTAATTTGTATTGAAATCAAATAAGTCATAATTTTTTGATTATAGATAAATAGATTTACGATTTAAAATAATTCCTTTTTGCTGTTTTTTGAATTTTTACCAATAAAATCATAATTTGAATTAATTTTTTTCTCGATTTGGATGGCCACATTTTCATGGAAGATCATTAAAATAAATAATGTATAATATACTACCAAATGATACTCTATGTATACGATGTTAATATGTTCGTTTTTTATCAACAAAACCTAAAAAAAGATATTATTTCTAAGTACATTACGTCAATGTGCCCTCCATTTTTAAAACAAAACTACAAAAATATACAATAAAATAAAATAAAATGTCGTATCTTTTTCTATCTTTGTCTAAATATGTTATCTTTTTTTAACTTTCACGCTTTATCCCGGATATGGCATAGTCGGCAAAGTGAACCTAAGGTTAAGGCACTACGTTCTCCACTTGCCGCCTGTAATTCGAGACTGCGTTCTGAGTCCAAAGTCAACGCCGCGCTATGTCTTGTCAGAGCGAGATTTCTCAGCAACACTATCCCTATAGTGAAATTTTTCTCTGTAAATATACTTTAGTGACAATACAACAGTACATGCATGTATGTGTATTTAACACTAACAAATGTATTTTTGTGATGCACTTTGATTCTATCTGGTCATTGTTTTCGAACTCCGCCGTTAACTTTTACGATATTTCTATATAACGGTGTAGGAAAGTTCATTTCGTTCTTTTATTAAGTTCTAAGCTTATAACACTGTGTCCACTTCTAAATTGGATATCGTGTGATATTTTATATTTATGTGTACAGTTGTTTTTCTCATTTCCTTTTATGGTATTATGGTGAGATAGACATGGTGGAGCCTCGTACATTGTTATAAGTAAAAGGTAAGTTAACTAATATTTGTTATTAAATAATATTCATATACATTTGTATGTACTTATTGTATTATGATTTTATAAAAGCGATGGTTCTGGGTTCGATTATCACTCGTGGAAATGTTGTTCTTTTATTTTAAGCTTTACGATAAACCTCATAGAAAATTACACATAACATTTTATATGGGTCTTGAAAATTGATGTATCTAACGAATCAAATAGTCTAAACATCACATTTTATTTAAATTTAAGTAAAACAACTCTTATGCTGATGAACTAAAGTTAAAATTTGCAATTCTTTTACATCTTACTTAGGACATATTTATAGTAAATATAAGTAATGTACAATACTTCCCTTCTATGGTCAGCTACGGTTATTAGGGAAAGATATTTCTGATAAGTTACCTTGCAATTTTGAACCCTTTACCCACGATATAAGACCTATAATTGTACATGCGGTTGCAAGGTGCAATCGAAATATTCTATTGAAGTCAAATAATTCATCCCAACCCTTACAATAAATAGGGTTGACAGTGATTTTGTTTTTTTTTTAATTAAAAATTACTTCGTACTACTTTTTATTATTTCAAAATTTAGATATAATCTTTTTTTCTTCTATAATTTTGAGAAATGCCAAGAGTTATAAATATCACTTTTATTTTTCACTTCAATTCATTTTAGAAACTAGTGCAGAGGGATTTGAATGCTGGTTTTCAAGAGATCTGGGTTCAAATCTTGCTACGCTCAAATGTTTTATATTTTTTAAAAATCTATTTTTTGGATCATGGAAAATCAGATTTCAAAAATAATAGAACCACAACAACTTGTGTTATTATATTGACAGGTGAAATAAATTCAAATTTTCAAGACAATGGACATGGTCCATAATTATCATGATTTATAAAGTTATTTGCTTATTTAATTGAAAATAAAACATTATAATATTGTATTATTTTATTAAAGTTGACAATAATACCAACCCTACTGTCGTAACGCTTCATAATACGGTGGCGTCACACAGTCGGTCACCCTTTACCGGCGCGTCACTCCGCGTCCGCAATATCGATAATGATTTATTATATGTATAAATGTACATCACTACTTGTGTGGCTAAGCACTATTTTTAGCGTATTTTTATTATTTATATTCCATAAATCTTTTTGTTAAAAAGTGTTGAATAAAGTGATGAAACTCTTTAATTTCTTTAAAAGATGGTGCTTTTAGTTTTAATAATTTTTTTTTTTTTGTTTCACTGCATTTTCTGTTTTCTTTGTCTGTTAATGTTATGATTACTTGTGGATCATAATAAATAAATAAATAAGTAAATAAATAAATAAATAAATAAATTTCTGAGGATAAGAGCATATTTTTATTTAACGCCCCAGACTCCAAGCCTTAACTAATTTATTTACTTTATTTTTATATAAATTTAAAATTCTCTTTGAAATGATGTGCACAGTCGCTAACTAAATGAGTAATATACATACATATATTTAAAAATATTTACCATTCTTCATATGATTGGAAAATAGTCTAGCTATTTCACAAAGAACTGTATAAATAACCTTTTTTGTAAGTATAAGGTAATTTTTTTTACACATCTATAAAAACGAACTAATATTGGTAAAATATAGCTTCCTCATCTGAGCCATCCATAATTCACCCGTAATAATACACCGGTCGTGTCAATATCGTCGCTTGGTTAAAAATCGCAACCGCTTATTATGAAATCATTTATGCACCTTGCCTTATGTCAACATTTTCCTAATGGGTACTTGTTACATGTCATTTTTATAATTCTTTCAAAGTGCAAATTATAGGATTGACAGAATTTAGATTTTTAGATTTTTTGTCAAATTTGTACAGTTTTTTTCTGAATATCGATAATTCGGTTTCATATATTAAAACTTTAATACCACTTCAAGTAATCAATTTTGTCGACCTGCGAAGAACACACAGCACGGCGTTGAGTTTTGCCACTCATCCTGCTATATGGGGAAAAGAGAGGGCAGCAACTCATTTATTTAGTAGCATTTTTTATAAGATTTTTTGAATAAATATATATACATACACACATATAAATATAACCAAATATATATATACCTACTAAATTAATAAGAAACCTTACAATCAATTCCATAGAATAAAATTTTAAATTATGAATTTTAATCGACTTAAATACATCGACCATATCACTTTACTAAGAAACATG
Organism: Dione juno; assembly: GCA_037127375.1. Taxonomy (NCBI): domain Eukaryota; kingdom Metazoa; phylum Arthropoda; class Insecta; order Lepidoptera; family Nymphalidae; genus Dione; species Dione juno. The sequence continues at coordinate 2,013,769 of JAXRJS010000070.1, forward strand.
ACTCACTAGTACTAACACTTGTATGAGAAGGGAAATACCTCTAAGTTCTTTCCTTTTACAACCAACTTTGAAATTACAGATCGTTGCTTCTATGAGCTATGACGACGCCATTATGGTGCAGATTAAACATGTATATACGCAATAGTTGTATGTAGAAGTATGTTTTATGTTGAATATATATATATATATATATATATATATATATATATATATATATATAATATATATATATATATATATATATATATATATATATATATATATATATATATATATATATATATATATATATATATATCTATATATATATATATATATATATATATATATATATATATATATATATATATATATACATTAACATTAACACATTTCGTTCTCTATTTTCTGTTAAAATTCGAGAACTACATATTGCGTGACTGAGTGGTGGTACTCAGTTCCGTAACTTGTCATACCGGAGCTGTATTAAATGAATATAATCTATTCCACGAGTGGGAGTCGAACCCACATAAGTTTCTCTTTATAGTGAGACGCTATTCCACTGTGCTAATACTACGCAAATATTACAACGCGAAATATTGCCTTGCCGTGTCATGTTTTTTCAATTAAAAACATTTAATAGACACACAAATTAAATTTATAATATTTTATACAGCATCTGACTGTAAATGCGACGGAGGTTCGATTCCCACTCGGCGAGAATGAATTATTTTCATTTTCCTAGCTCTAGTCACAAGACATAGTGCGGCGTTGAGTTTCGGCATTGAACTCAACACGCAATGTCTCAGAACTGGGCGGAAAGTGGGTAACAGAGTATCTTAACACTAAGCTCCCTCTGTCTAGCCGACACCCTCTGCTATTTGCATGATACAACATGAACCTAAAAATATATAATAATAATGTTTTATTTTATATATTTTTAATTACTAAAAGGTGTAGATCGATCGAGTAATCAATTTAATTTCAACAACTGTTATTACGGAAAATCAGATTAATTTATTAACTCCGATAACTAATCTAACCACATGGTTAGGACTGGTCTAACGGGATAGATCTCGGAGAGATTCTCACTAATACCTGATATTGTATGTCTCTAGGTATGTTAATCAAAATCTGAAGTCTACATATTATGTATATAAGTTTATACTTACCTTTGCTTACCTTATTTACTTACTTTGATTAACTTACCCATTAAAATGTAAAACAAAATGATACAATAATACATTATATTACGATAAATTTAGAAGCGTAACTATAGAAACTTGGTTAAGACAAATCGTCATCATTTTCCTCAATATCAATTTGAGACAATGCGTGTTGAGTGGCGGAACTCAACGCCGCGATTAAAAATATTTCAATATTTACCTTTCATTAAATCGAATTTACTACCATTTATTATATAATAGGATATCTCAAATTAAATAATCTACTATTTTATTATGAAAATTGACCGAGGGACCATAACCTAGGTTCATGTAGTATGATTTGATTGGACTGTTACGTTACAATGTGTATAGAACAAAGGCTTTCCTATGAGATGTAGTTATGACCACGTTTTAACAGTCAACGGGGAGCTGTTAACAGGAATTCAATTATAAGTTTTACTCTTGAATGCATAGAGTGAAATGTCAAACTAAATAACAAAATTTTGTTGTTTATATTATTTTTTTGCTGTTTCACGCTGTACCACATAAAGCAGTGTAAGCTGAGGGAATCTAGTGATAAGGTACTTCTTTCCCCAATTTTAGACATATTGTGTGTTAGGTGGCGGAACTCAACGCTGCGCTTTAGCTATCAGAGAGGGATAATGGTGACATGTTTTCACTCGAATGGAGATCAACTCCACTACAACGGTTTGTTGCTGTTATAGCAGCTAGATAGCATTTAGAAGAACACCTCTCCATTTCAACGTAAAAAGCAAGCTTTTTGTAGTATGTACGTATGCTTTGCAGTCTTATAGTAATGGAAAGCATGGACTCGAGCTTCGCCAATCGGATTTCAATAACTCTATCAATATTAATATTGATTAAACAAACTAAACTTAGTAAACAAACTAAAAATAAATTTAAAAAGGTTACAGACTAAATGTATGTCTATAGAATTGAAATAAAAAAGCGACACGCTTTAGCTCTGTAAGCTTTGACATAAGGAAAAAATATGGCAGATACTCTAAAAACTCTTACAAAATAGCGGCTTAAATTTAAAGTAGAAAAACATTATACAAAATATTATGTATACTAAATTTCTATATGTGATAATTTTACATTTAACTACAGATATTATGTCCATTTAGAAAATATTTTATTCTATGCTAAACGCTTATGAACATACCGCCCAAATTACTCTTATATCTTGAAATAAAGAGGTAACTCATGCTTAAATTTAAGACGTGCTTTTAGGTCATGGGTATTAAATGTTATGATTTTATTAAATTATATTTATAGTTAGCTTCACGACGTATCCCGCACATATCAGAGTAGGTAGAGGAAACCGTAGTTTGCAGGAACCTAGTGTTAAGACACTCCGTTCCCCATTTTCCGCCTTTCGAGCCATTGCGTGTTGAGTGGCGAAACTCAACGCTGCGCTTTGGCTTGTTGCCAGAGCCAAGAAAATGAAAATAATTCATTCTCAAACAAACCACTCAGTGGCCTTTCTTGTGTTTCTTTGTTGATGATATATATATATATATATATATATATATATATATATATATATATATATATATATATATATATATATATATATATATATATATATATATATATATATATATATAATATATATATATATATATATATATATATATATATATATATATATATAAATATATATATATATATATATATATAGATATATATATAGATATATAGATAATATTTGCTCGTAATGGTACATATATTATATATAGTTAAATATTAACCATTATAGAAATTACTATAAAACACATTCGAAGCATTAACGCCAATTTAAACCTCGTTACAATAATGATTGACAAATATCTTTTAAATATAATAATTGAGTTTTGTATGACTACTTTACTACTTTCAATAAGTGTCCATTTAATATGATAATTTGACAAATGTCAGATGTTGATACTATTGTCAATATTAGTAGGGCTATATTATAAAGGGTTGTTAAAATATAATTTGGTAAATAATAACCCCAGTTAACTAGCAGTATCTCTTTATTTATTTATTTATTCAGGTTCACGCTGTATCAAGCGCAGGGTAGCCAGAGGAAACTTAGTGCTAAGACACTCCATTCCCCGATCGCCGCTTTTTTGAGACATTGCGTGTTGAGTGATGGCACTCGGATGGCACTCATATACAAGAGCTACGGAAATAAATTTAATCCATTCTCTCCGAATGGGAATCGAACCCATAACCGTTGTGTTTACAGTCAGATGCTTTGCCACTGCGCCACTACGGCTTATTTTATAAATTAATTTATTATAATTTAAGCTACAATATTAAAAGCAATAAATGCTTATAAAATAAAAGACAGATTATACTATCTTGTACTTGTAATAAATCTATTAAGGTAAGGTAACTCTCGTTTATAGAGATATTAGCCAAATTAGATATAATCAAAACTTACTATATTTAAGTAATTCAATATATATATATATATATATATATATATATATATATATATATATTATATATATATATATATATATATATATATATATATATATATATATATATATATATATATATATATATATATATATATATATATATCACCAATTAACTAACTCACTAAAATTACAACCCATTTTAAAACTTAACATATAAAAGCTCTTTCCTAACGGTACATAGGTAACCAAACCAAATAAGACGATGACAGCGCTAGCACGAAAGCTCTGCCTTGATACGACTACGTTATCCAATTTATTTAATACACGAACGTAAATGTGAACGAGAAACGTAGAAACCACTGACGTTTAATTAAGAAGGAAAATTTAAAGTAATCTTATATAATTTTGTTGTTCAACGCTTTTATAGTACTTAACTGATTGCACGAGCGGGTGTATGTGTATTTCTAATTGTTGTTTTCCTTTTTTATCTGTAAGTTTTCCGTTTTTAAGCATTTCTCACTAATTGATAAGTAATTATGTAATAAATATGTATATATATGTATATATATAGTAATGTAGTAATTATCTAGCTGGTTTGTATGCTCTAAAATATATTTTAAACGAATAACGATAGAATTGTTAAGTTTTATTCTGTGTTAGTTCATTGGCGGTTTGCACATGTGTCTATTAAAGTGAATTCCGAACTCGAGTTTAAATGCTATTAAAAGTTTATAAAGCTTAAGTTATCTATCTCTATATTTTTTTTTAATATATCTAATTATATTTCTTCTATCTTCTTCTATCTAATTATATTTCTTTATAACATATTATATGCTAATTTTGTACAATATTTAATAATTTTATAGGTGTAAAATTTAATATTTTAAACGTACAACATTATATTTTTCCGTTTACAATAAAGTGACGCACTTCCGTCACCCAGACATCGATATTTCAATTCGAACACACATTTTTCGCCTCTTTAAGAGACACTACGTATTGAGTGGTATGGTACAGATCAATGAAAAAATTTTTCACAACTTTAAGATCAAATTGGCACGGACAGTCCAATAGTTATCAGATTTCATGTAGAGTCATTCTTTTAACTCCCTGGCTTTATAAATTCTAACCAATATCCAAATTTTTTGCTATAGTCAGACGTCAGTATAGACGCCAGAATGTTACAGGTGCTATTTTCTAAAAAAAAAAACTTTAATTAAGCCCAAGTGACGAAAAAGTATTTAATAAATAAAGACTTATTCCAATATAATTTCATACAAAAACAGTGTCAAGCGTAATAAATAACGTTTTATCAAATCTGTCATTCAACCATGAAAAACAAGTTAAACAAAACGCCTGTATACAAATTAAGAACAATATCAAAATAAATTGTATGAAAGCAACTCCACGCGTCCACTGACGTTTTATTCCTCTGGGTAAATTTTCGTTAAAATAGACAATTGAATGGAAATGGGAACGGAGGTGGTGTGGAGTTGTTGGATGTTTTTTTTTTGTATTATAAGCCATTTATTAACATATCATTATAGTTATTTTTTATTACATACCTATACAAAATATAATTTTTTTTTTCACAAAATATAAAAAAAGAAAATTTAAATTCAATTTCAAATTGAAAAAAAGCTGAGATAAGTGCAAAATGATAAAGAAATATATCGAAAATATTATATACCTTCTTTAAAATACTATTCTTGATATATCCAAAAAATATTTTAGTTCAATGAATTATATCATTGAATAACGCAATAAATATTCTTTATCAGTTTCACACTTTATCACACTAAGTAGTATTGGCAAAGAGAATCCACGTAGTGTACAAACACTCTTAACACTAAAAACTATGCTACACTTGCTATTAAAATTAGAAATATATTGAAAAAATTAAAAAAAAACCACAAAATTAACGCAAAAAATATTTTAGTTCAATGAATTATATCATTGAATAACGCAATAAATATTCTTTATCAGTTTCACACTTTATCACACTAAGTAGTATTGGCAAAGAGAATCCACGTAGTGTACAAACACTCTTAACACTAAAAACTATGCTACACTTGCTATTAAAATTAGAAATATATTTAAATAATTAAAAAAAAACCACAAAATTAACGCTAGTTTAGCTAAGAATATTCCATTACACTCTATAACATTACACTTCTATCGCGTAACACGTGCTGGTCGCGTGACCACTGTGCATGTGCGGAGTGCTTTAAATGTATTGTTCTTGTTCAGAATCTATAATATAATTTCGATCATGATTTTTTTTATATAAAAAGTTTTTATTGTTTATTTACAGTCAATGTATTTAGCATTGGTATTATTTTTTTTACATTAAGGAACAGTATGGTTTTCTCATTAGTTCAATCTACTAAGCCAAATATATTAATATAAATATACTGATTTAACAGTTGCGTAGCGTTAAGCCTTATCTAAGTGTTATTAACGTGAAGGTAGTGGGTTCGATTACATTAACGCGAGTGAAGCTTGGGGAAATGAGCTTTTTAGTTACCTCGCTCTTGTAAGATATTAAAACTGGTGATCTGCCACTAAGTTCTGACTCATTCCGTCACTTAACCCAATGGCCTAAAGTACAAAACGGAGTTTTGACACTAGGTTTCCTCTGTCTACCCTGCTATATCCCTAAAATAATCGTGAGACTATTTTCATTTTTTCAATAAAATAAACCATAAGTCAATTCAAGATTTTCCAATTTCTTATGTAGTATATATATATATATATATTATATATATATATATATATATATATATATATATATATATATATATATATATATATATATATATATATATATATATATATATATATATATATATATATATATATATATATATATATATATCTTTAATCTTTATTCTCAACAAATCAAAACCTAATTCCAATCTTTCCACAGCAAATTGTTTGTTTAAACGCATCAAATCAAAAATTTCGCTACTTATCTCCGCATGAAGTGAATGTAACAATAACATACAATTATATGAACGTGCACGCGACAGAACCGTGGCTTGAGGCTACTCTATTATAACACAAGGGTTGTTATTCTTTTGGAAAATGTCTCTTAGTTTGGAATATAAATACGCTTATTTATTATATTTAATAGTATATGTTTTCTTATTTTATATATACCAATGTGGATATAGTATGTAATATTTATTCAAATTCCAAATATGTCATATGTCAGTCATATGTCAGTCGAATGAACATACCGTTACCAGCTCGCATTATCCCGTATATAGATAATAATGGATTAGAAATTTTTAATTATTTAAAAATATATAAATAAAATGAAATCACACTTTTCTCGCATATAGCAGAGGGAGCCTAGTGTTAAAACACTCCGTGACCCTACTCCTTCTTCTCCCTCTATTAAATTTTTGTGATATTGCGTGTTAAGTGGAGGAATCAAAGTCACAAAGTGGGAATCGTATTTACAACAATAGCGCTTACAATCGAACGCTGCAACTGCGCTACAACGAACCTGATCAATTATCATTGTAGTTAAATAATATACAAATATAATTTACTTTGTCAATTTGTATAAATTAAACTCGTAAAAACTATATATATACAGTCAGACGCTACAGTGTCTGCTATAGACGTAAATACTTATATATTGAAAATGATTGTGCACAATTAGATATTTGGATTAATTTATATCAAATGATTGTAAATAATAAATATTAATTAATAGGAAACATAATTATGTTTAGACAAAATAGAAAAGCATAAAAATGCTAGTACGTCTAAATTAAGGATTATATTAAAAGCAGTAGCGAAATTTTAACACAAAAGTATCTGTATATTATGCAGTAGAAAAAAAATGCTTCAAGCTATATCTTACATATATAAAAGCAGCCTTTCTCCAATTTTCGAAACATTGCATATTAAGTCGTTAAACTTAACGCAAGACAAAATGTTAAAGAGTAAATAATTCATTATCTCTATAACTCGAGTGGGAACCCAACTCACAACTGTCGTCTTTACAGTCAGACGCTACTGTGCCACTATGCTACGACGGCCTATCATGAATTAATATTTGAGTACGTCTGAATTAACAATTGAAGTAAAAAGGAAATATTGAAATCGGTTTTGAAATTTGAAGACTACAATAGTTTTTATTACTGTAGTTAATGCAGTAGATGCGTGAGGATATGAAATTATATATTTCATCTACCGTCCACTCTCAAAACCAAACCCTCTAATGAGCGCGGTCGGCCGTTAAGACCCCTGGATATCAAAACAAATATCGCCACGTGGCTTTACCATCAGCAAATTGCAATTCAAGTATGAAATATGTCAATTATAATTAATAGATTATTGATCTCGTGTTTTCTACTGGACTTAACGAGGGTATCTTGGACCATTGTTACGAGCACGGTGTTAGGGTCAACAAGTGTTCTCTAACCGCCCTTAATTGTGCTTATAATTTTTATTTTATTTGTTAGGAAACTTAAATTATAAATAAGTATAATACTAATTATCTTGTTTTTAAATATTTACATATGTAGTAGGTTTCCTTCTACCTATTTCTGTAAATCGTTCTTTTTTAAATTAATATATATATATATATATATATATATATATATATATATATATATATATATATATATATATATATATATATATATATATATATATATATATATATATATATATTAATTTACTTTGAATTACATTATCATACTTATTGAAGTTATTGTTTTATCAAATTATATCAAAAAATAACTTGTCAAATAAAAATGCTTTGTCAAAGATCAACGATGGTACTTTAAAGCAATATGTCATGAGGAGAGTCGACGTTAATTTGCAGGAAATTCATCGTAAACTTTTACGATATCGTCAATCGCCTTCCGAAACGAGAAAGGGTTCCGACGTTCAGAAAACTTTTCTATTTATATAAGAAAATATTTGCAATCTAAATTTATTTAAGATCTATATAGATGTAGTGTGTAAATAACTGTATCAATAATTTCATTTGAAAATATCACTTGATTTAGCTAAAGCTAAAGTTCTGTATATTATGACAGATGTAATGATTGTTTGAAATAAACAATTGTTTTTATAATTTACCAATTACAGAAACTCTATACATATATTATTAAACTAAATGATGTAGAGTTACGCTTGCTTAGCACGATTGAAGAAAAAAAGCTTCGAAGAGTTTATCACTACTATAGCTGACATTCATAACGATGTCCTCTAAATAAGGAAATTACAAATAAATATATATATATATATATATATATATATATATATATATATATATATATATATATATATATATATATATATATATATATATATATATATATATATATATATATATATATATATATATAAATATATATATATATATATATATAGAGTCTAGAGTATATATATAAAGGAAAGGAGGGTAAGGTAATAAATTTTAAATCCATTAGTCGCTGTTCGCAAGTAGGTACACGTGTTTTGAACTAAATTTTCGCTACATTTAACATAACGAGACTGGAGTCCTATAAATTGTTACCACTTTAGTTTGAAATGATTTGAATAGTAAAAGGAGAGTATGCTTATAATATAAAAGTAGTATTACTTATTATTTAAAAGTAGTATACTTTTATGTAAAAGTAAATACTATTTTTTTCTTTTTATAATAAAATATGAACAAAATTTAATTTTCAACTAAAAGAAATTAAGCTCTTCGGAAATAAAAATTCTCATTGACGTATACATTTAAAAAAATATTCGTTATTTATATTAATAATTTTCGTATAGAAAAAAACATAGAGTCTAATGACTTTGTTTCCGGATTCCATTTGCAATAATGACAATAACGGTTCGATAACTTTTTAAATTTTTCCAAATATATCTAAATATATTCCAGCTAGTAAATTAAGCTTACAGTTATCATATACGTAGAGCACCGAAACTAATAGCAAGGAATACTCAAAGACCAAGGCATTCCATTCTATCTATAAAATAAATATTTATCTTTATGGATTTTAATATATGTTTTTTTTTTCAAACAGCTCTTATTTTGTAATAATATTAATACTAGTAGTAGTAGTACTTTAATTTAGCAAAAGGTTCATAATTTTGAAATATCAATAAAATATTTATAAAAATTTAAGAAGCTCAACTTAAAAATACGAAAGTTATAGATCGTAAAATTTGAGTGTAAATATTAATACACAATACAATAAGTTGCGATATTTAGAGTGATATCTACGAACAGCGTAAGGTGCGAGGTACACTAAGTATATAATTTATTTAGTTTGTATAAAATAATAAATAAATAACTTTTCGTTTTTTTTCTTCTCCATTTAACCAAAATATGTTCAACATGTTTTATATATCTAATATATCATGTTCTTGTTGCCTATACAAGTGAATAAGCAAAATATTTTTTCACCAACAATATCAGAGATCAATATAAGGTTAAAATAACAACCAACATATTTATTTACTGTGCGACTGACAGAAATTTAGCGTATAAATTATAGAGAGGGGTACTAAGAAAGCAATTTTTCAAATGCCTAGTGACAAGAAAATTGGATTAGTTTAGGTACGTTTTAGGATCGTGAAGTCCAAGCAAAGTTGCGGGCAACAACTTGTTCATAGTAATATATTATTAAGACGTGAGGCATATTTCATATTTATAGGAAAATGAATGATTTTATAGTGTTATTGTGATTAAGTTGGAACAAATTATAAAGAATATTGACAGCATCTATAAGAGACATTTACTGGATACCTGACATTATACGTCACTGCGCTTAGCAATATCGATTAATAATTTAATTTTATTAGATGCTAGAACATACCATTGTGTACCAGTCTTTATTAAATTGACACGTGGCGTCATAAGGACGCTTTCGCACCGCGGCGAGTCTCGCTCGTAAACATTTACGACTTGCCAGATTAAATATACTGATAGTTTTTTTTTTTATATTAAAACACATACAGATGCAGACAAAGAACAGTATATTGTACATTTAAACATATTATGTGCTTATGTAACAAATAAGAAAAGGACGTTTTAATTACATTACTCAGTGTTTTTTCATAGACACGTTTTCATGAGTAAAACCTATTATTCATTACAGTTGGTAGTTGGATTGTTTTTGTCGTGTTAAAGAAAAAAAAAAATCGGTTTACTTAATACTAAAATTTTCACTGGGTTGAGCCATAATGTAAACTCATTTAGTTAGTTAGAAATAATTGTAATTGTAATTGGTAGAAACCAAGCTTAATCTTCTTTCTTAGATTTTCTTATATTAATCTTCTTAATTCTTCTGTTCTTCTAATATTAATTCTGTATCTAATATTATTTTATTTCGTCACATCCTCCTATTATATTAACTTTGTCCCCTGTCTCTTAAATAATTCTTAGATAAGAGCTCATATCATTTACAATAACATTTGTGATAAAAGCATAGGTAGAGTCTGTTCATGTACGAGACATTCAAAAGAATAATGTGGATGTGGCTATTCTCTTATTTATTTTACCAAAAAGGTTAAAAACCAACAAAAAAAAGTTGCCTCAATATATTTTGTAATGAATACAAGAAATATAATTTTATCCAATGTAACAAACCAACTTATATAAAAAAATTCACGTTAGTCATGTTTATTCAGTACCTTACTTTAAATATATAAACATCAAGTACCTGTGGACGGAGCGCGAAGGATAAGAAGAGATAATATCTGCATACTAATTAGAGATGAGATTGTATATTTTTCCTTAGGTCGTTATAGAAATTCTTGCCCTATCCATATTAGGTAAAATGATCATAAAAGGAAAATCTTCATCGAAATTCTAAGAAAATATTGTGTAGAGATTAGGCAATACACTTTTATTGCTTCTCCACTGTATTTATCTAACGTCCCTTTACCGGATTTTTACAGAACTTATCAGACACTTGAAAATGAATCATTCTTTTAACGCTTCTGTTACCTTTATTCCATAATATTTTAATTTGTTTAACAACTTTAACATAATACATTTATTTTTTTACATATAATCATAAATACTATAGTATTTTAATAATGTACATTATTAAATGTCACGTCAAATGGAGATGTCGTGGCGTATCAGTACAGCGTCTGGCTGTAAATGTGACGGTTGTGGGTCCAATTCCCACTGTCACCAATTTTTCTTTCCTCGCTCTATCAACAAGACAAAGCGGCTTGAATACCGCCACTCTATTTGCAATCTCTCGATAATATGGCAAAAAACGGAGAACGTAGTACCTTAGCACTACTGTCTCCTTACTTATCCGGCTTTATGCGGATTACAGCATGAGACTATAAAAAAGTCAACAATCTTTTCAGTACATTGCACTCTACATATTCGCACATTATAATATCAGCCATCGTGCTTTTATAAATCCCTTATTATTATCTGTTGCATAGTATTTGAAGTTAATGTATAAAACAGTTATCAGGTTACGATGGACTCGGCACAGTTACGTATCTTTCCATATTGTTATTTTGTACTAGCGAGCTCTTCGCGGCTTCACCCGCTTGATCGATATTCTCGGATTTACTTTAATATAATATGCATGTACTTTATACAGTATAAGTGTTTTTTTCCTTATTATTATAATGAAAATAATATCTACATAAATGTAAAATATTCTTATATATGAAGATTTTATCTAGGCGAGAGGTACTCGGACGCAGTAAACGTGATTTTTTCACTTGCGAATTCCGTTTAATCCGAATTAAAAGGTGCAGTTGCTCTACAACCTCCTCTATCTTTCATTGAATGTTCTATCCAAATCTTCAGCGTTACCAGAAATTGGCCTGGACAAATAGAAAACAGATAAATAGGGTTTTTAAAAAAGTATACGTTTAGGTTTTAGTAACGTATTTAGTAACTATTACATGAAATCACAGTCAGGCAATTTAATTTTCATGAATATTTAATAATATCTAAATAGATTCTTATGATATGAAGTAAGGAGAGGCCTCGGAAGTTCACGTAGCATAGCACGAGGACCCCTCGGAAGATATATACGAAGAGATTAATGACAGTGGACGAGGCGAAAGAGGCACGTAGAGACCGTAGCGTTTGGCGTTTCTGGTTATCCCGCTAGAGATAAAGCGTGCATCTAAAACAAAATATTATATATTCTTATGATATCATCGATTTTACACACTTTCATATTTTTAATTAAATCTTTCACTTCAAAGCTTACATCATAATGCCTTGTACAATGGTACAACCGTTTAATTGTTGTTAAATAACAATAAACGTGAACAGAGCCTGCAGAACAGTAGTTCGTGTAATAAAACGGAACAAAAAGGAGTTACGACCTAAGCTGTGACATCTGGTCGACTTAATACGTATTTACGTAATGTTTCCCTGCTTAATGAAAATGTCAGATATAAACTTGGACTTTGGTTTCCTAGAGCTAAATTTTTTTTTTAAATTTATATATAAGTATATTCTTTTTTTTATTGTGAACCGTCGTAGCGCAGAGGCACTGCCTTAAAACTAAATAAAAAAAATTAAACATAACTTTTGTCCTAAATACATTGTTTCAGATAAATAATATCCGCAGTGTATTCTAAATTTGCCTTTGTATATATTTAAAATTACTGCAAAAACTATACTTGTGATTAAAACCCATACAGGAATAAAATATCAATCAATAAAATTTATTATACATTTGTTATTGTGTACAAATTAACTCGTAAAGTCAGCGGTAGCACTGTCACTTTGCGCAAAGCTTAAAGTGCGAGCCTATTAAGTTTAAATAGTGCATAAGTGTAAAAGTATAAGTGCATTGTAATCAAGTGAAAAGTGTGATAAATGAAATAAATAAATTGTGTAACTAGTCGTCGTCTTTACTTCCCTCCTCACATTTTAATAATATATTAAGATTTTATCTTCTGATTGAGATTTTTAGTCGTATTTATTTTAGAAATATTCTTCTCTGGAGAAATTTAGTTCAACAAGCACTGTAAACAGAATTACATTTTTCATATTATTCAGAACCTATAGAGACCTATTATAATCTCTCATATAATATGCCATGACGATATCAAAAATATAAAACAAAAAATTTTATTGCCATAAATTAAATAACAGCAGGTTGTACTTATGTAATTAACAAGCTACATAAAATGATTTAACCAAAGTGAACCGATATCACCCTTCTTATCACTTCTCAAGGGACGTAAACTTCATACTTTTTACGATGCACTGTTTTATTGCTAGTTGTTATTGCCATGACATTATTGTATATTTGCTTATATTATATCTTATATTATATCTTTTAAAAATTAATTTAATTTCAGTTCATACATATATTTTCTTAGCTACACGCTGTATCCCGCAATAAGCAAGTTAGGCAGGATAGCTGGAACCTTTTTATAAGACACTCCGTTTCGAACGTTCTAGGAAAATTTCGAGATATTGTGTTTTATATGGCACAACTCAAGGCCGCGCTATATTCTTTAACTTTTTTTCTAGTTAACAAATGAGGATAAATATAAACAGCTTTTTCATTAAGACTATTTTTTTAATAAAAATAAAATTGATAATAACAATAAAATTCAATTGATTTAATCGGAAGGAAATCGAACCTGTGACCAAAGACGAATAAAACACTGTCCAGTCCAAAATAATATTAGGTAATAATATTCACAATTTAATTAGAGTATTCACATCGTCCGGTAATTTGATGGTTTGCTTAATTAATGTAATTCAAGCCGATCGCATTCAAATGCTTGCAATTTACAACCCGCATGTAGAGAGAGAGGAGGCCGGAGTGATTATTATTTGGGGTCATTTGGGTGGGACAAAGCGGTGTGTAGACACCCTTATTGACACCAATATGAAATGAATGGAGCTGACTGAAGTAGTAAATATATTATTTTTTTTATCGTAGAGCGTAACAATATTTGTAGGGTAGGCAAGTTTGTAGGTAGTTGTAATAGGTATAATTCTTCGTAGTGCGCGGAGGTGCCAAAGTTTAAATTAGATTTTATCTAACACTTTAGGTTAAGTGGGAGTGGGGTTAATGGTATTGTATATAGGATGAATTTATTAAAAATATAAAATATTTATTTAAAGTACATTTTCACTTGTAACCATTGTTTTTAGTCAAATACACTATACTTGGCTTAGGCACAATGAAACACGAAATAATGGTATGAAAGATATATGAAGCTAGAGCCAGTGATCAGAGAGATAAGGGGAGACCTTGTTTCAACCTCGAACTTTGAGATCATAATGTCGAAGATACTGGAAGAAGGTCATGTAAAAACCATGAGGACCCCATAGATATCATGTATTACGAATAATAGCAGTGGACGAGGAAGAGGTATGTAGGCGTTTGACGTTTCTTTACCCTACTAGGGATTAAGCGAGACACTACGTATGTATATATGTATGTATGTAAGTATATATGTATGTGAATATGTATGTATGTAAGTATGTATGATATCGCAAAATATTTCAAGCTAAATGAGCAAAAAGTAAATAAAGTAACAAAAATAATCAGACATCATCATGTAAAAGCATTTAAAATTTATAGAGTAGTATTCGTTTCAACGACTAACCCTGTTAAAAATACCGTCAACTCATTCACAAAACCAAATGGAGTGGACAGTTTTTTCCTGCTTTGCAATTGATAGCCGACGGGCGAAGTGTAATTAAGAGAGGAGCGTATGCCGCATACTTTAAATTCTCTTTATGTAGATTAACGTATTATATATATATATATATATATATATATATATATATATATATATATATATATATATATATATATATACATATATAATATACATTATTTTGACTTTTTAAATTCAATAAACAATCGAGCTAATTTTTTCCATCGGATACAGGCTTCGGAATGAAGACCGGAAACTCGTCGCGTTCATCACGCCGGAAGTCCTCTCGCTATTTGATAAATAGTTGTTCTTCAACAGTTTTTCTTATGCAAATGAGGGGTCGGATGACGGATAGCGTTTGTCACAATTTTCTAGGATGGATTTAATTTAATTTTGTTGAGATAAATAGGGCTTGTCCATCTCAATTTCTTCTACATTAACTATAAGAAAATGATGTACATATTTATATAACATATAATCTGTCAAAAATTGTTATATTTATGGATGTAGGATGGTTATGGAATATATGTAGCTATATATGAAGAAATAATATATACTAATATTTATTAAAATTTATTATACAACAATTATCACCTATAACACCAAAAAAAAAAAACAAATTCACACTTTCCCGTATAGCGGAGTACGCAGAGAGATCATAGTGATTGAGATTGAGAGACATTCAGCGGAACTCAATGCCACGAATTGTATACTCTGCTTAATATTTTCTGTAGATCTTAGTAGGTATCTGGAGAAATTCTGTTTACATAATAAATATTGTATTGTATACCAAAGTAAGGTTATTCTTTATTGCGTGTCATTTCAAACAGAAACTATATATAATAAAGCGAGAGAATTTATCGAAACCCATTGCTTCTTTACCTATCACAGCGGGATGGATACGACATAGAGTTGAGAAGGCATTGTCCATACAAAGCTGTCTACACTTTAAATTTCAAAAACCAACCTTATTCCCTTGTCATAAGAATGTAATATCTCGAATCACTAGTGATGTGCTGGCATAATGTGTATCATTTATAACGTATTGTGTTTTGATAGTACGTCACTACGCTAGTTCTGGTGGATGGATGGCGGTCATGAATATGGGAAATTGTTATGTCCTTAAATGAGCCAAGTTTGAAACGTCTAAATGGCTGAGTGTTATTGCTCCGTTGCCTTCAGTTATTGTCTTTGTCGTTTTGAAGCGTGAGATTTGATGTTTGTTGAGAATATTTCGTGGATTAAACGAGAAATGGATTACGTCTGGTGAGTTTGCATTGGTTGTTAAGTTATTACGTAAATAGAGCTAAGGCCATCTTAGTATATCCCGGTACTTGAGGAAGTGAATTATTTTAATAATTTCGCTCTAATAATACAGCACGGCGTTGAGTTCCGCTATAGAACACCCAATGTTTTTAGCTCGAGTGGAAAAGGGGAGAACGGGGCATCTTGACATTAAGTTATTTTTATGTATCCTGAGATGTGGTGTAAAGCGTGAATTAAAAACAAAATACAGTTAAGTAAATGAAAAAAGTCAATTTAAATAACTTTTTGGTCTTCAATTTTTATTCCACGAAATGTTATAGAAATCGTTATAGCCAAATAAATAAACATTAATTGTCTATATGAATAAGTTTGTGCTATATATATAAACAAGTAATTTATGTGGAATTTTTAACTTGTCGAGGTAGTGTACATTAAAAGCACAAACAGGAAAATTATATTACTGTGAATAAAAATAAGTCAATAATATTATATTCAACTATATTAAAACTCATTTGTGATTTTTTTTTCATGAAAAAATTGCATTGTACAGATAAAAAATAAGACACAGATTCAAATCTTTATATATTCAAATCATAATATAGTATTCGAACTTATCAGTGTAAATAAAAAAAACATCTAGCTTAAAGTAAAAGTACTCTATGTACCTATAAGCTTGCCATCCAAAAGGCCATGGGTTCAAAAATCGTAGATATCACATTTTTATACCAATTTTTATAAATATATGAATATAACAATAACATCATTATAATAAGGCCGTAATGGTGCAGTGAACAGCGTCTAACGAGAGACGCAATGGTCATGGTTTCAATCCCCACTAGTTCCTATGCCTTATTTTTCCTATATTGTAGACAAAGTGTGGCGTTGAGTTACGTCACTCAACACATAGTGTCATAACTCTATCTCTATGTTATTTCAGTGTATAAAAAAATTATAACACATTTTCCAAATCATTATTTCGCTAGTCATTTTTAGTTTAATTTATAATCTCTCACAGATTATAAACTCCCCTAACAAATAGAGATGTGCTGATAACTTACAATCCCGCGACTGACAAATGGTGTTAATAAGAAACCTGTCGCGGTGGGATTAGGCTGTGTTAATTGCAGTTCTAAGTATAATAGTGTTGTTGTGCCTTATATCATTTTATTTTGCTATTATAATTTATTGCCACCGAGAGAGCCGAGAGCTTTAGGTCTATGTTTTCTTTTTTAACATATTTACACCCTGGGCATGCATAAACCTTAAAAGTACACAATTTTTTTTTCAAATAAATAAATGTATTTTTAAGTAGTCGTTGCGTAGTTTAAATTAATGTTTATTGGAAAACATATAGTATATAACTAAGCTGTCTGTGCTTCATGTGACATGAAAGATATTTAAACAAAAATTAAAATGATTATATTAACATAGCAAGAATTAAATACATATCGATAATATGTAAAATCTGCATGATGACTTTTATCGATATATAATTGTAACATCACTAGTTAACTTTTAGCAAACTGTTCAAAGCGGATTAATTTAAAATTAAAATGACGGTGCAAAATTAAAATCTGTCATAATGTTTGAGAGACCCTAAAATGAGTACAAAACTAATTGTTTTTTGCTAAATATATACTTTATCGTTTTATGCACAATAAATGTGCGTATATATATATATACATATATATATATATATATATATATATATATATATATATATATATATATATATATATATATATATATATATATATATATATATAATATATATATATATATATATATATATATATATATATATATATATATAAATATATATAATATATATATATATATATATATATATATATATATATATATATATATACATATATATATATATATATATATATATATATATATATATATATATATATATATATATATATATATATATATATATATATATATATAAACATACTAATAAACTTCCTTCTCATACATATTGAGTTGTCATAGACAAATTCTTAGTGACCAACCACTAGTTTGTTTCATTTATGATCGAGTGCGCGATCAGCGTGATTTAGATGAGCCTTGAGGGTTGTTATGGGGTATTATTAATCTCAAATAATGCTTTATTTCATAGGTAACTTGTTGGGGGGGTTGTACGTTGTACTATACATACAAATTATGTATGTATAGGTAGAGAATGTGCAATACTCTCTCTCTTTTTAACTTACAATATATAACATATTATGTATTGAAGAGAGAGAGAGAGAGAGAGATTTATAATATATAATTATAGTATGACTATACACTTTTTGTACAAAAATAAATTTAGTTTATATTTTATTGAAATTTAATTAACACTACAAACACTTCGTCCGTACTCATAATTATTTTGTTTTTTTGATTACCGATAAAAATTATATTACTGTTAATATATAGAATTAATGTTGATCTTAACGAACTCTTATCTCTATTTTTACATTCTTTATTTTATTTATACTTTATTTATTATCTAGAACTAGCTATAGCTATAAATAAGCATTTTTGTGTGTTAGTTTGTTTGTATTTTTATTAAATTATTTATAATTAATTAATAATATTATTATTGGACATTAAATATAAAAATTATCATATTATCAAGAATATTTGAAATGTAATATAATCTAAGTTAATGATATAACAAACTGTAATCAGCATCAACTCTCATATAAACTGATTGAGAAGGGTCCAACAAAAACACGCTCTTTTCAATACACTGCGCCGCTGTCAGCGAAACAAAACGCTTTAAGAATGAAAAATGAAATCAAGTGGACATTGCCTACACTGAGTGAGATAACTTTGAACTTTGGACATTTTTTTTAAATAATTTTTTATTAACCTGTGTATCATTTCATAGGGAATCTATTGTTAAGACACTATTCCCCACTTCTCCGCCTTTCAAGACATTGCGTGTTGACTAACAGAAATTAACACTGCGCTTTGTTTTGTTACCAGAGCGAAATAATTCAATCTCTGTGAATAGGAATCGAACCCACAATTATCGCGTCTGTAGTTTAACGCTGTGCCGATGTACCACGACGACCCCAATATATCATTTAAGAACTTTCCTACATACCACTATCGTATATTTCATACCTATTTTATTAGGGAGGTAGTCCTAGGCAGGTGGTCAATGACATTGCAGATGACGAAATGCCATATTATAAATAATAGCATATATGATACACTAAAGTATCTATATATATATATATATATATATATATATATATATATATATATATATATATATATATATATATATATATAGTATTATATTCATTGCTTGCGTGGTCTCGTTGTAGACGCTTGACCATCCATTTATCAGTGGCACTTAACGAAATTTACATAAAATCCAACGCGTGATTAATGCGCGTACGTGGCGCGTTATACGCAGTAGGTGCGACGTGGATTATTCTGTTTATTCAAAGTACAGTTGATATATTAGCTGATTTATATGGGATAAGACTTGGATGAAATTTCATGAAACATCATGAGGACGCAGGGAACCTAGGGCGACAACCAGATGGAGGCAATTGCAAAGTGAGTGGCAGGGCTTAATGGCTAGTTTTTTCGGTTGTGAGGTTAACGCTGTTACTGGCCTTGATAGGCCTGGCCTTACGATAGACGTCACTTATATAAAATCCTTACAAATAATATAAAAAAATACATATAATTTAAAAAAAATCGCCTTCACAAAGGGTTAAGCAGAAAGAACTTAGTGTCAAGAGTTCACAGATACACCATTCTCCGTTTATTGTCGATTTACAAAATATTGCGTGTTAACTTAACGTCATATTTTGTTTATCAAAGCAGTAAAAATAAAATAATTTGTCATTACGTTTATCTAAGCGTGTCAATCGCTGTCCCAATGCACCACGACGCGATGACCTCCAATGGAGTTGATATTGAATAATAAACTTTATTCATCATCAAATTCATCCATGTGCATGAGAAGTGGATATTTTTAAATAATTTAAATTAAATTTTCGACAATTCGGCTGCATCACGATGATCTCAATTATTATAGGTAATTGAGATCGTATCTTCTTTTAAAATATAATCTTAATGTTGGATGTATTTCACGAATGATTTTTATGTTATAGATTACAAAATATATCTAACGTTATACAAAACGACTTAAGAACGTTATCGAAAAATTTTAATATTATACAAGATTTTCGAATGGAACTTGAAATTGCAACTCAACTGGTTAAATATGTCGGTATTTTAGCTTCTTTATAGTTATTTTAAATAAGCCTTCGATGATAGCGACTTTCGACTGTTATTAGATGACTTTGAAGGTATTAAAAGAAGTTTACAAGCAAACAAATATTGCTGTTAATTTTTCTATATTTCAAATTATAATTCATACTTTTCTTTTGGTTTCAGAACTGAAGAAGAAAGAAGAACCAGTCTGGAATATAATCGATAATTTAATAAATACTATAATTGTTAATATTATTATTTACATATTTATTTATTCTTATTGTTAATGAATAAATAATGTTACATATACTGTTATTTGGGTGACACATGAATTTGAGCAGAAAGACTCTCATTCAAGATCAACTATCGAGAAAGGTGTTCAAAATATATCTAAAGCTAACAGTGCAAAATATAGAAACGAGGAAGATTTAAAGAATGAACGAAAAAATATATCTGAAATCATTGTATTAGACATACTAGAACAAAGCAGTATAATAAAGAATAGTGACCAGCAGTATATCGATCAATTTGGAAATTTAAATCAATTCGTTATTGAAATAATAAATGGAGTTATTAATGCAAATGTAAGCAGCATCAATTCAGAAACAGATATCAGTCCCGATGTTACCACATATTAAGAAAGTAAACAGGAATCAAGCGTGTCTGGTGGAGAAGTCAATAAAATAGAATGCATAACTGATGATAAACCTGTTCTAAATTTAAAAAACACAGTCGCTGACATTATAGATGATAATTTTATTGTTAATCAACTATCACAACAATCTGAAAAGGCAAACGATACAACAGTCAGTAGCAGAGAAAAATAAAAACGAAGAAAATTTTTTAAATTAAAATAAGATAATAATAGCAGAGAAACAGCAAGAGGGAAGTGTTGATGAAGACAGTAATAAAAAAGTAAAATTTTCAAACTTATATATCGGTAATAAGCAAAAAGGTATTGCTGTATTTGTAGAGATCAATTAAAAGAGTAGAATTAGGTCAAATAAAAAGATTTTTAAAGAATATCAAGTCTTGAGAATGGATGCATGTATAATGCAATAAGAAATCATGATTCACATAGGTATGGTTTGTTAATTACTCAATTGTCTACTAATACTACTATTTAATATGACGCCTTAATATGACGCCTCGACCAGTGTTGCTGACACTGGGTGAGGCGGGAATACAGTACACTATCCCTAAGAAGAGCAAGCACTATGTGGCTACTTGACAGGGGTCGTCGGCTGCAAGGGTGTCCCCTGCGAGTGTTGAACCTCGGCTTTTATCAGAGCGAAAATAAAAATCAAAAAAAATATTTGAAATATATTAAATGTAATATATTTTTAATCGACTTCAAAAAAGGAAGAAGTTATATATTCAAAGGACTCTAAAATTAACGGATTTTAAATAGTAAATGTATGTACCTACATGTATTAATTATTTTGTTTGTTGTTATTATAAGTTTAAATTTCATTGTCTTCGGTTTTATTTTTTATATTACTTTATTTATACAGAAAAAAAACATGTATATATATATATATATATATATATATATATATATATATATATATATATATATATATATATATATATATATATATATATATATATATATATATATATATATATATATATATATATATATATATATATATACAATCCATGTTCATAGCACAGGTGAAAAAATAAGTGTAGTATGAAAATGACAAATAGGTGTATTCGATACGAAGAGAAACGGAAGCTGTAAATCTAAATTAAGCCGCTAAATAATGCATGAGAAGAAAACTCCTGAAGGAATTACGATATCCATAATTCATTTTCGTGATAGTGATTTGTTGAAAAATGTTTATTGATGCAGCTTTGGATAGAAATATATGACGATAATTACCGGTTCAAATTTAAATCGAGAATTTGTTATATTAAACATTGAGGCGCAGCGTCTGACTGTACACGCGCCAGTTGCGGATTCGATTCCTACTTGAGGATAATAGATTATTTTCATTTTCTTTGTTCTGGTAACAAGTCAAAGCGAGTTTTGCCACTCAACATGCAATATCTTGAACGTCGTAAAATAGAGAACGGAGAGTCTTAACACTAGGCTATCTTTGTCTAAAGCAAAAAAAATATTAATAGTATAAATTGAAATTATAGAATAAAATATAACTTAATAGAATTATGATTACAGAGAAATAAATCACTATGGTAAACAAATATAAATCCTAATAGCAATTATATAGCCAAATAAATATGTTTCTATTCATCTATATATATTCTATATAGAATCTTATATACTAAGCTTATACATCATAAAACAAACAAACAAGTATCTAAATAAATGGCTAACGGCATAATCTACCAGACGGCTATACAGTATTTGACGTTCGTTTTTCTCACATTCAAATTTGACAAAGACAAATCTCCGGTCATTTCCTCTGCGGTACGGATATTTTGTTTGTTATTTCTATTTGGATTTTTAATACGAAACAATCCGTCTATTGCTGTATGGAATAATATACGCTGTTTCGATTTTGGTGCAGAATGAGAGTAATGTGGAAAATATTGTTCTTGGACGTTTGTTTAGTTAGGGAAATGTTTATGAAATAAAAATTGTTATTATCAGCAAACATAACAAGCTAAAATTGAAAAAGTAAAGAACGGAAAAATAAATTAATCAATAAATAGCCTCAAGCTATTTCACGCAGGAAACCGATGCACGACGAAATCTAGTGTTAAGACACACCGTTCCCCACTTCCATCCCTATATTGAGACATTTCGTGTTAAGTGGTGGAACTCTACGACGGACTGTCCCTTATTACCAGTGTAAGAAAACGAAAATAATTAAATTTTTCAAATGGGAATCGAACCCACACTCGTCGTGCTTACAGAGAGTCGCTGTACAACGACAGGATCAATTTAATGACTATTAATCTTCCTCAGGGTGCAGAATCTACAATTACCAACTTAGCTCAGTCAGCCAGATACGTGCAATATTTATTAAAAACTCTTTGTATTATTAAACTGATCGAATGTGAATATTCAATATATACCAAATCTACTTCACTTTACTTACCATAAATAGGCAAAAACAGGAAAATAATTTAAGAGCCTACACCCGTGCTAAGCGACCCGTTACAGAATCACCCTTCGCGACTCAAACATCCGTATGTAAATGCTATCGCGAATTTATTGTTATACCTCCTCCAGCTAAGTGATATTCCAGATTTCCTTCTAAATATGTTCGTAGCATTTTCCTTGTTCTACCTAAAACACGACCATTTTATTTGGGCCCATATTTTAACATTCTAGCTTGTTGAAAATATTGAAGCGAAAGATCAAGTAGAATTGGTTAAGGCTATCGTCTATTTCATATTTCTGCTCGCTGATTACTCGCAAATTGTAGGTAATATTGAAGTAAATGAAAACTGATTGTGAAAAGCTTTGAACGAAGCTAAGTAAACGTAAGGCAAAGTCTATTTTAAAATTAGACCATTTAAGTTGAAAATACGTTTGACATTGAATAATGAGAATGTACAAAGGAAGGATTCGAACAAAATATGAAACTGCATAAGAAACAGTGACTGAGTATAATGAAGATTTATGAGGAAATGCATTTTAAATTATGGTTGGTTATGTGGAAATAGTAAAAATAATTTGTATAACTTGGATTTTTCATTAAAGGCAACAAAATTTGATTCCCACTTGGAGAAGTTCACGTCGGAAGAAGACAAAGCGCGGTGTTTGGTTGCGCGTGTTTAGCGCTCAACACGTAATGTCTCGGAAATTGGGCGAAATGTGGACAATGGAGTGTTATAATACTAGGTTAAGGCTACCGTGCTGTATGCGGTACATAGCATGAAGCTATTTATTGATTTAGTTACTTGTTTCTTTTTTTTATTTTAGCTTTAAATAATAGACTAATAACGATAGTAAATAAATAGAATAAATTACCATATTGTGATCTATTTGAGTCATTGGTAAAAGAAGGTTCGAAAAAAGGTTAAAAATTTCAGACCTACAAAATGGATATTTAATATATAAAAGCATACCTTTTAAATATGCATTATTAAATATAGCATGATAACAAGGCAATTAATATAATAAGTATAACACCATGACAGATAATATGATTGTATTACAGGATCCATTTCGCAGTAAAGAAAGCAGGGATATTTTATTTTTCCTCATCTAGCTATGTATATTGTGAAAGCTAATGGTAAAGAGTAAAATAAAATAAATAATAGAACATGAAAACTTCTTGTTTTGAAATAAGTGAACATATCGATTAAGTGCGAGTCATTCTACCGCATCTAAGGTCAAGTTTTTGATTTCATACAAATCCAAAAATTAAGCATAAACGCTTATATCATCTGATTACGTTGACTTAAGCTTGTCGCCTCCACGTGATTAAGAAGATAGTGTGACAGACGAACATACAGACAGATAACAGAAACACAGGCAGATGGACAGTAAAGTAATCCTATAAGGGTTTCATTTTTTTTTAGATAAGGAACCCTACAAGTAACAACATTCAAATACCCATGAACGCCATTACCAAATCAATCGAGCTAAGAAGACGTTGAAAACAGAAACAGATATTTGTGAATGAATTACAAATAAAACGTTTGCAATGCCATCAAAAACGTTTTCACCATAAATTAAAGGTAATATACATGTTAATGGCATAAGAAAATCCATGTCTTCCCCTTTGCACTCGTTGACAGATTTGCGCTTTTTAGAGAAATTTTGGAGAAGGCACTATTATATATAGCTTTCAAGTATTAAGCTTTAGACGTCAAAATGGTAGAATTAAGATGAGCTTATCTCAGAGTAATAGTTCTAACATTATTTGCATTTAGTTTAGACATATTTTAGCGTTAGGATCAGTGAAATAGAAATGGAAAAAACGTATGTATATATTTTATATAAAAAAAAAGAAAAAAAATAATATACATATATATATATATATATATATATATATATATATATATATATATATATATATATATATATATATATATATATATATATATATAACATAAATGTATAAATAAATATATATAACATGTAAAATATTAAAGTAAAAAAATTATTAAATAATTAAATGTAATATCCATTTTAGTACATTCAAGTTTCGAATCGCTTATATGAGTCCATTGGAGTGTAACAAAAAGCATTGTAAATTTTACACAAACACCGTCAGTATACTTGCCGTGTACAAATCCACGAGATATACTACTCCCTGGCGTAACATTTAAGTGCATTATATACTTAGAAAAATAGGTATATTTTACATATATTTAGTTTGAAATAGCTTAAAAGCTTTTGCGAAGCTATTTTTTTTTATTTTGCATTGTTTTTTTTTATTTTTATATTCCTAGTAGGGAAGGAGTACAATAAGGTAAGCAGAGAGAATTTAGTGTCAGGCTATTCCGTTCTCCACTTTCCACACATATTCAAAACATGTGTGATATGTTGTGTGGCGGATCTAAACGCGGCGTTTTGATTGAACATATTGGTTTTCTTTTTTAAATATATAATCTATATAAAATCGATATATTGATATATAATATTAAATAGATACAATCAATTATTCTCCATAAGTGTTAAGTAAAAAGAAGATCGATTTTAATCTAGAACATTTATTTTTTCATGAGCTTCGATTTTAAAAATTTAACTATATAATGGACAATTTTACTTGAACCTTTTAGAAGCGAAACGATTTCATAATAAAAATATATGCATGGCAACATTCGAGTTATCGATAACTAGAGTTTATTGCGATTGTTAACGTTGAAACAAATCAGTGTTCGGTTTAATTAAGCTAAGTGACACAGTATTTGTTACCTAAGCGATCGCGTCGATTGTGGATGCGGGAAATGCAAATTTTCGGACAAATCCTTATGAAATATTCACATTAATGCCAATTAACGATGGATTAAATTAATGATGATGTATAATTCTTGTCTTATTGACAAAGAGAGAGAATTAGGTTTCAAATCACTTAGCTTCTTACTTTTCTTCCTTAATTATTCCTTCCTTAATGCTATGTAATATTTCAAATATTTTGGAGTATTAAATTTAAATTCTAATCATAACTTTCGTAAGCCGAGTAGGATGTTCCTATATTATACTATCAATTAGCTATACATCACAAAATATACGCCCAGTAATTATTAGAGATTGCTTATATTAATAAATAGATATTGTTTTAAAATATTTAATTTAAAATCAGCAAAATGGATTCGCGTACATTGTTTCAAAATCAAAATATTCTTTATTCAAATAGGCTATTACAAGCACTTTCGTCAATTAACATAAGTGTATGTTGTCAGTCCTGCTAGAAGCTACCACCAGCTCGGAGGGCAGTTCTGCCGAGAAGAGCAATTTTACAATATATGTTTTCAATAATAACATTATTCAACTGGGTCTTAATTTTTTAAATCTAAAAATTAAAAACGTATAGACATTTTCAATTCATTATTTTTATCTGAAGTAAGTAAGTATACAATGTATAATATATATTTAATGAAATGGATCTTAGTGGCAGTATACTCTGTTCTCTTCTTTACATAAATTGTAAGTAAATTCTATATAAATCATAAACAAGATATCCTATTATCACTTTGCACCTCGCTCCAACGACGCGTGACCGCCAGATGTCGTCACTAATTACGTGCGTGTGACGCGCATTCCGATTAAATTGCTTCGTGATCGGTGCATCTATACTGTACTCTATACTATAGCAATTTGCAGTACAGTTAGATATTTAGTATTTAGTAATGCAACCGTTGTAGCGGATAGATAGCGTGTAACAATGGTACTAGTAGAATTAGTTATGTTATATTATTAACTAAATTTTTATAAGTAAAATTTTATTTAAAACAATTTAAACATATTCATGCAATATAATTTTAAAAGTAATGAAGAACTTACAAGTAAGTTTTACGTTTATTAGATTTAAGTGAATTTTCGCCCATTTAAAAATTGTGCGTGGTACATATTGTTTGAAATTAAAAAATCAACAATCCCAACTTTCAAATATCAAAATAAAAAGCTCAAAATATACTAAATTGTATGAAACTAAACGTAATTTCTAGAGTAATCTCCTATTCCTAAAACAATAATACCAACGAGATTGTCATCTAAATGTGGAAACGACAAAGCTTTCTAATTATGACCACGTTTTAATCAAATCCTTTACAAAATACAAAGACATTCCTCGAAATATCCCATACATATCAAGCAGATTTCTGTCTGATGCAAACAAAGACTTAGGTCTGTCCAGTTGGCCACAGTAAGTTGACCCTTATCATGGGGCTTGTCGCCTTTATTTTCATTTTAAGGTTAAATTGTTAAATGCCAACTTATATTGGCTAAGTCATAGATAATCCCATTGTGGTATATATTTATCAGGAATGTTGGTAAATATGATTTTGAAATGTAATAAAGATATTATGAATATTTATTACAATTTACTGTACCTACAATGTAATATCAATATTGCTGAAACTTTTAAGAGATTTTTTATAAAAGCTCTGCCTGCTCAAATCTTAATACAGAATAAATTTGATTTGACCAACATAATTATATTAAATTTGAATAAAAAGTATAGGGGATTAAAAGAAATGCTTGCAAATTTTTTTTTTATATATTATAAATTTTCATTAACTTACAATAATTTTATTCACTTACGACCATTCTCTATTTACAAAATAACATTAAATCTCAAACAACAAAGTAGAACATATAATACAATATGAGCCATTCTTCCAAAAACTACTGTAATTCAGAATTAAATCACTATGGTGTAAGATGTAACACTTATCTCTCCTTTGACAGCTTTATGAGTCAGGGCCGAGGCCTGGCGGTGTGAACACATAAAATATTAATACACAATTTGTACGAGTGGCCGTCTGTTAATCTACTTTTATAGAGATTTGGTAGAGGATTAATTATGTCAAAGGAGATGAAAATGAATACCTACTTGTTCTTTTAAATTAAAGCTTTTTTGAATTGTTTGAACTTTTTGAAAGTCAAGATTTTTTTTTTCAATTACGTAATGAAAGTTTTTTTTCATGCTTCACCTTTAACATATGGCAGTAATTTTTAAAATATTTAATAAAAAATGGCAAAATCTCATCACAAAAAAATCGCCTATGTGCTTATTTTATTTTATACTTCACTTTTTCAGTAATTGCATCGTATAGGCATAGTATAGCAACACTGTTTATTTTCATACGAATAAGTGTCTCAAGTTACCAAAATATTAAAGATAAATAAAAATTTAATTTATATTTTCTATAGAACTCATCATGTTTTTAAGAATTTTTTTTCGTCTTTTAGCAATTCAAAGTGATCGTGACTCAAGAAGATATCTCGATAAGTCTCACGTAATTGCTCTCGTTTTTTAACGACTTTATCTGATTTTTCTGAAACATATATTTTTAAATATACTAAATTTAAACTTTATATCATCTTTCTTAGAGTTGTTTCTTCTAAAGCAGGTTAAAAATCGCAGACAGTGGGGCATCCATCTGGATGGACAAGCATTTTGCGGAATAAGAAATTGGTCCGAACGATTTATATAAAACGATTCAAGATATGTTAGGTATTTGAAAAGAATTTATATCTATAAAAATATATATTATTTTCACATAGACTTTTCATATTAATATTAATTTTTAAATAAATAATGTAAAATATTAGTTTAAACGTTTTATATTACCATATTCATACTGCAAATAAAAGGAAGGCAGAGAGTACTTAATATAAAAACACTCCGTTTTTAATTTTCCGCCCAAATTCGAGGTGATGTGTAATAAGTGGCAGAGCTCAACGCCGAATTTCATTACTATTATTCTTAATATATGATATGAGGAGGTCAATGGCCCTGACCGGCCAATTTTTGGTCCGTTCATGAAACAAAATCCTTTTCTTCAACATAATGTATTCATAGAAAATAAAAAAAAATCTTCTGAACCTATTGTAAAATGCATAAATCAGGAGCAGATCAGTTTGGCACTCAAATAAGAAGATCGTTGCATAAAATACCAACTTTGTTGTAGGAAACGATGACTGATGACCGTACAAAATATTGTATGGCGCTTGACCGGCGATTTGCTTACTAGTAAGATTAATGATACATACATTTAATACAAGACTAATAATGGACTAAGTTTCTGTAAGCTGTTGTTAGATATAATTAATTATAATATATTAAGTTATAATTTTAAGTTAATTCATATGTAAAATGAAAGTCATTATTTTTATATAAAAAATAAACAAATACATAACAAGTAGCGAAGAGTGTAAGACACTCTGTTCCCAAGTTGATGGACGTAACTAGTGGCAAAACACTACGCAAATAGGTGATAAGTAGAAAACTGAGAAAACCTCCACTCATTCAGTATATTCGTACAAAAATTTAATAACTAACATCAAGATACAAATTAAGTAACTCTACTAACGTATACACTACAACTATATCAATGTAAGAGAATTATTTACATAAATACACATACATATAAAGGGAACTAGTGGATCTAACCCTTGCAACACTGTCACATCTCCCCAACGCCGCCTCAGGCGAGGGGACCATTGTCCAAATGCAGGGTCACTGTACTAAAACAGGATATTGAACTAATATTGCAGTTGAATAATCCAATTAGTGTGCTGTCGATACGGCTTGAATGTTGCCTTTGATGTAATAGACTTTGCTTCTGGAACAGTAGCTTAGTACATCTTGAAACATGAAGACGAGTCTTGTTAGTTTATTAAATATTAAAATATATTTATATTTTTTGATGATAATGTTAATATAAATTATACTATTATATATTGACAATTATTTAGTATATTATAATACAATATTATTGTTTAATGTACTGTCATGTAGCTCGTCAACTTTCATATAATTTCAATGACAATTGAAATGAGAAATAAATGTACTAAACATGTATCTAAATGCTATATATATGATCTCAGTCTCTCTGAAAGAAGCGAAAACCTTTTTAATATTAAATACATGGCGATAACACTGAATTCACAATTCTCTTAATTTTATTTGAATTATCATTTTCTTTGAATTAACTTAATTTAAACGCATAATAGAAATATAATATTAGAGAAAAATATTTATCAACAACAATTTAAAATCTAACAAATCGACTTAATTAAAAGCTAGATTATATCTAGAATTTCAATAAAACTATCTCACTTCGACTGCACCAAATTAAACACTCAGATACAATCAGATCGCCACTAATTCTTCTACCTATTAACCGTAAGCCTTATCTCAACCGTCTCACGTCCACTCCAAGCTATTTGTCCGATCCTAAATAATTCTATCGGGAGAAAAACAACCAATTCTCTTCACGTCACGTAGTCGCTTGCGTTTTACTTTATCGTGTCCGCGTCCAGGAATTAGTCGTGACATTGATCGATGTCGGTGATGTGAACCGGTCTAATAGACCGATTTGCACTCGTATTCGACCAAAAACATCATTTCTAAGTGTAAATTTATTTTGAATAAAATAATATTATAAGAATACGTTTAATTTTAATGCCAATTTCTGCTGCTGGTTTTAAATTATTCCTTTTTTTTTTAAATAATTCTTAATAATTTCTCTTTTTGAATATTCGTTTCATTTTTTAATACTGTGTAGTGTTAAGCAGAAAAATTGCAGTAATTAGCTATTTGTTTCTCCTGTTTCATATAATAGCAGGAGAGCTCGATAAAATTAAAAAGTATTATACAACCGACTAAAATATCAACAATTATTTCCATCATAAGTGGACAACGATGGTTTTTCGTCAAAAACACTTCGTCAAACTTAGTAGCAACATAATGCTTTGCTATGATAGATCACTGACGTTCATCTCCTTTTACTATTGCAGATATATAAGGAGATATTTTGAAGACTAAATGATGAATGTGATATTTCAATATTCAGTCAATTATAGGGGAGTAATATATTTTTTACAAAATAGCCTCACAATATTCCCGCATACGAGCATAGCATATAGGTAACCTAGTGTTAAGACACTCCGTTTCCCACTTGACGCCTAATTTTCGAGACATGACGTGCTTATTGGGGGAATTCAACGCCCCGCTCTGTCTTCTTTTAGAGCGAGAAATTAAATTATTGAGTGGAAATCGAACCCACAACCGCTGTACCATTGCGCAACGACAGCGTCAATAAAACAAAATTACATTCATATGTATAATAGTATCTATATATACCGTGTGAATATTATGAAAATTACATTTGAATTTTTTTTATTTAAAACATTTTATAAAAATATAATTCAACAGTCATTTATTCATTATGTACAATTATTTATAAGGTAAATTGTTGGTTTGGTTCATAACATCTCTTGAAAGTAAAAGCTTTTTAAATACATTTAAAAGCGGTATACATTTATGTTAACAAAATGTAATTATAATATTCATTCACAAATAATAGCTCTATAGGATTCTGGCTTATAACCTAGCAATTAATACAGTTCGTGTTCTACCAAAATATCAAGAGTACCACAGTGACAAATATCAGCTCGCGTCTAACAAACTACGCTATTAGTAAAATTAATTATTTACCGTCGAATTCTGAACGTTTTGTTCCTTTGACCATAGAGACGCTAGAGTCGCCAATCTGCTAAGAGGCAAATTGTCGATAGAACATTTATTCATGAGATCCAAATCCATAGCTTTCAGACCAGTAATGGATGTCAGTTTGAGTTTTGTTTATACTTATTTATTTATTTATTTTATTGTAATACTCTAGATACTATTTTCATTTTCTATTTCTCGTAATTTAGTTGAACTCTATCATTTCTTCGCTTTTATAAAGTAAACTTTAGTATATAGAGATTAATCAGAAAGTAAATACTATATATTATAATGAATAAAAATATTAATAATTTGCATTAATATCAATAATCTCAATATCATATATATATATATATATATATATATATATATATATATATATATATATATATATATATATATATATATATATATATATATATATATATATATATATATATATATATATATATATATATATATATATATATATATATATATATATATATATATATATATATATATATATATACTAACTCCCCCATTACTGAGTGACTTCTGACTTCTCATTACTGAGTGAGTTCTTGGGATATGTTAAGGAACACTGAGATAGGATTTCCAAAAATTCTTATGGAAGCGAGGAAAAAGAGTGTTTGTATAAATATAGTTGCGGGCCATAAATATAGTTTACAGCCCGCATATAATGTTATATAATTAAAAGTTTCTTCAATAAAAATTCAAATTCACTATTTCCATTTCACTTAGTAAATTAAGATGCCAGAGTTGCTTCAAGATGTAAAATTACTATCGACATTGCATTAACATCTCTACACTCAAGACACTATCTGTTGTGAAATTTGAACAATACGTCGGAATATATCAAACGGAAATTAACGCAGTGTACCTGAATTTACTTGTTGGGACTAACCTTTTACTATATTAGATGTTATTTACAAAATATTATTATACACTGTTGATTTGTATTTAAAATTTTGACTTTATTTATTATTAAAATACAATTTCGGTTGTGTCACATTACATAAAAAATATGGACTTTTTCGAAATTATATTCTGTGAATCATATTAGTTGGGTTCGTCATCGAGTATACACTATCAAATACTATATAAGTAATATTTTACGCAATGTAAGCGCTACAATTCTTGAAAGTCTTAACAATTTCCATATTACATAGTTATTTGCATTGAAATGGTAACTGTCTTTTGTCATTTGGAACTACGTCTTCAAGATTTCTTGTTTAGTCTAAGACAGGTCTTCACCGTCTTCAGTAGGCAGAGAAAATTTGTTGTTACAACAACAATCCGTCCAATTTTCGATACATTGCGTATTGAGTGGCGGAACTCAGTGCTGCGCTTTCCAGAGCAGAGATATGACAATAATTTGTTCCCCAGAGAAAGAATCGGACCCAAAACGACATGCTTACAACAATAAATAAAAATATATATAAATTAAAACTAATGTAATAGATATCAATTTATTTTTTCCTTTCATTTTTTCCTGGTAATGAATCAAATAGTTTAGTTGGTAATTTAACGAAAATACCGTAGCTAGCCGTACAAAATGTATTTAGGTAACTATTCAACCATTACTAAAGTTTTTATATTGCTACCATTATCTATAATTTTATACATATATAGTAAAAAAAATCATGGCGGTGAGGTCTGGGTCTGACAGTAAGAGCGTTATGAAAGCTCGTCTACTCAACATGTAATGTCTTAACAAGTTCTGTCTATATAACTTGAGACTTAACCCTGTAATGGCTTTCGCCATTTGATTTTTATATAAAATAAATAATAAATTAAAAGCTACTTATGTATTAAAGATATCATGATATCTTTAATATATATTTTCAAGATCAAAATACAAAAATAAAATAGCTGTTACTAATAAATCATATCAAAATAAGGATACGTAATGAAATAAGACACTTTACTGTGAAGTACTCTTGATCAACGCCATCTGTCCTCACCAAGCGTGAATGACCCTCAACATACATATTTATGTAGGGGATGGGAAGATTTAGTTTCAAATAGATAGATAGACAGATAAATAGATAGATATAGATGGATATAAATCTATTAAAATGTATAGTTTTATTTTATAATTTATAATATTGTAATTTTTTCGTAACGATAATTTGTTTTTATTTATAATTTTCGTTTTTCTTGGCTGAATATCTTTTCTCGGTAAAGTATAGTGTTTATACATTTTATTCTCCATTATCTGCCAAATTTTCGAGGCATTGCCTGTTGAGTGGCGACGCCGAACTTTTACTTCTTACCAGACTGAAGAAAATCTGATTAATTCATTCTTCCAGGGTGGATCTCAGCCTTATTATTCACCTTAATTGTTCTCCTTCATACTTAGGTAATTAGAACAAAATATGTGAAGAAAAAGTATGGAAAAAACCATCTAGTTATTTTCAAGTAACCCGTTAAAAAATCCAAATCTAAACATATGCTAAAACCTACCTTGTAATATAAACATTGAATTCTATATTAGGCATAAATAAAAAAAAATACAAGAAAAAAAAGCAATTTAGCCTCTCGTGACATTATTTAGGCATACAATACAATATTTGCATACTGTCGCTTATCATGGACACGTGTCACGCTGTCGCTTCACGCGGATTACATTTATTTTCAATTATTTGAAGCTATTTTGTATTTTTTTTACTTTATTTACTAAAATCATTTTATAATACTTTTAAGTCGTTACGCTAATCAATTTTCTTTATGGCCATTATAATCTCTAAGTCGCGGATTATATTAAATGAAGAACAGCCTGTATAATAGAAAAGTCATAAAAAATATGTATTTTTTTAACTCTAAAGTACTGTGTATAAACAACCGTAGCCATTTTTGAATTATACTCAGATTTATGATTTAAAACAATTCTTTCAGTAAGAACGGAGTGTCTGAACACTTACTGATTTCTGCCTACCATTCATCGAACCAATTCGTCCAACCAATTCATCCAACCAATTCATCCAACCAATTCATCCAACCAATCAAAACTGTGAAGTTATATTTAGATGTTTAGGTACTTCTATAATGAGAAGATAATTGTAAACAAACAATAAAGTTACAATAAAGCTATTTGAAACTCTTACCCAGATGGGTCCCTTTCATAACATGATAATTTTGTAACAAGCCACCTGATCTTGATTATCAAAGAACTCATTGTACTGAATTTAATTGGACAAAGGCGATAAAGTATTAAGCCTAGTTAAGGCAGTTGATAAAATTGTGTAATAATTTTATAATATCGCCACTATTGTTTATATTAATATAGTGATGGTTTCAGATTTATTTCCTTTTCGTGAGATTTTTTATATATATATTTGTTTTTCAGGTTGTGTTAAAGAAAATGCGGTATTGTGATCTGCCATCGGAGAAGTCATGTCTTCAAAAACTGTTAATCAACTAATAATAATAGTTGTCTTGTTGTCTTAATAATAGTTGAAAGTAATTTAGGAATATACAAATTCGGTGCCTGCATGTTTCACTCATGTGTTGATGTTGCATATTACACTGTATAAAAGACATTATTGTTCGCAGAAATCGAACCTATTATCTTAAAACCTAGTATGTTTTTTTGCTTTATAAAAATGGAGTCTAAATTTTGGTTTTCTTTTATTTTGTACTATATTACTTTATATTTATAGCACAGAAGAACATAATCTGTGTCTTGAACAGAACAGACTCTAAGCTCAAAATAAAAAAAAAACTCTATTACGATAGTTAATATTATAAATAAATCTATTCAATAAGGCTTTATTATACTATAATACCGTACTAACCGATAATATAACGTAAAAGCAAAATAATAAATAAAAAATAGGTAAAGAAATTACATTTTTATTACATATATCGTATCAGAATTTGAAACCCTTTTCCGAAGTCCAAGGGCTCTACAACCAAATGAGCTTTACGTTAACTTTTTAAGCTTTATTTTTTCATATCGACATTACATCCCACGGATTAACATCATTCGCTATACATTTCTATGGGGCGTAAATCGAACCTACTACATACATGTTAATTAAGCATATTACTCTATATCCACATGACCTATTTTTACCCCTCATGCCGTTATTTTACTCATTTTACCCCACGAGGGAGTAAAGGTTTAGAAGAATAAACTTAATTAATTAGGAAATTATTACCCTTTTTTAATTGGACATCCGCTATCGGGCTACGTTTTTTTTTTTATTTTCTATTTGATAATATATATGATATAATACGCATGGTGACATTTTTATATGGCTTAAACTTTGAAAAGGGTTGAAATTATTGCTATATTTATATTAAAATTAAAATAAATATACAATTCACGTGACCAAAACGGGAACGGAGTGTCTTAACACTGTGATTTCTGTTTATTGCTCTCCCATTTTGTAGGTATAAATATGGTCTCATAACTACAAAACTTATCCAACTCAAAATCAGATTAAATATATTAAAAACAGACAACATAATACTAGCATTGAATCAAATTATAATAGTCAAGAGATTTTCCAGGAAGCTTTTAAAATTCCAACTTTTATTAAATAAAAAATAGTTAAACGTATTAAGCTCCCTCTAATATAATAATATACATTCTGTCATGTTCAGCAAAAAGTATCTTATTAAGAGTCCTCACTACAAAACTTAGGTGGATATGATTTGATCGTTCCTTGTGGATTGGTTTTATTCAATTATATTACAACTGTATCTTACTTACAAAAAAGCTTCACTGTACTTACAAAAAAGCTTAATTTTTACACAGCCTTCGCATATATCAGAGTGAAATTAGTTTTAAGGCACGTTTTCATAGATAGGTGTGTTTGAAGGCGGAGGTCAACGCCACACCTTTTTATGACTTTTTAGGAATTTGTTATATAAATTTACATACAACAAATGTAAATAATATAATAATAATAATTAATAACGCTTAGCTTTAATATAACGCTTAAGTTGTACATAATAATATTCAGTCTGTGATAGATACATGTATCTTATGGAAACCTTAAACTTATTTATTTAAAGTTTTGTTTTTCCATTTTTGCTTGAGAAATTTGATTTTCATAAATTTTTTAGTTTTTGTTTCTTTAATTTGATCAGACTCAAATTAATTTTAACAAATTACTTCACGCTGTATCCTGCGTATAGCAGAGCAAAGCGAACCTAGTGTTAAAACACTCCGTTTTCTATTTTCAATTACAAGTTTTACGACATTACGTGTTGAGTGCCGTAACTCAACAAAGCGCTTAGTTTCATTACCTGAGCGAATAAATGAAAATGCGTCATTCCCGCGTGTGGGAATCGAACCAACAACAAGTGTTCCCTTTACAGCCAGACGCTGTATCGCACCGCGATAGCTCAGATTAAAGCGTTTTAAAAATTTCGATAAATATATAAAATCAATATATTTCTAGATTTTAAGAAATCAATCCAAATTTCATAAGTTGTTTTTTTTAAATAAAAATGGCGAACTTATCTCGCTTACTTGCCATTAAAACAATTTAAGTACGTTTCAATCATAATATCGTTCAGGCGTTCACGTGAAAATTCAGATTTTATGAAGTTTCTAAGTAAAAGCGTCGTTGCGTCTTAAAACGGTAGATATTTCAATTATATTTTATTATGATGATGATGATAAAATATTTCAATTATATTTTATTATGAAGTAATATTATTTTTTCCTGTTTATGGATTCAAATCTTGCTTAGAGTATAATTTTGCTGAATGCTTTTTTTTTTAAATCACGCCGTATTCCGTATCTTTACAATCTGCCGGAGAGGCATAGGTAGAGGGAATCTGATGTCAATACACTCTATTCGCCGCTTTGTGTGATAATCTTATTAAAGAAGTAAAAACCTCGATCAAAATCTAATAAAAATACAGTACTATTGAGGCTGTTTTAAGTTTCTTGCATCTAAAAAATTCCTCTTAACCATTTCAGCTTAATATATAAGAATATGAATTAGGAATAACAAGTATAAAAATATTTTCATTAGTTCTAAAGTGTTGTTTCTCACTAAGGAAAGAAAATATCAAATTTTTTTTACGTTGTTAAATGGTATTTGAACACGTGCCTCTTGGAAAACGACAGAGCGCCCTAACCGCTAATCCATACGTGCTCATCAAGCTACGTCAAAATTCTAATATGCTTATTACAACTTATTTATGTTGCTAGCATCTCTGTATAAGATTGCATAAATGACAATTTTGTACAGTACATTTTAAAATTTGCTTGATATCCTACTTTTAATAATTCGTGTATCTAATGATTTATATTAATATCAATATATGTCAGAGCAAGCTTTTAAAGTGCAGTCAGTCAAGCATTATTAACTGACTTATACATTTTGTAATAATTTTAAACTTATAACATTTAGTATGTATGACTATAAAAGTAGTATTTTATTAAATTTATTCTTTATTTAAAATCAAATTTTAAAACTACAATCCATATAAGACAAACAACAAATCAGTTGCTTAAAACAGTCAACTTGAAATTCGAGTAGCGTAATATATAACGCGGATCCCTATCGCTTATTGAACACTTGCGCAGTTAAAACGCCGTGATTTACATTGTTTACATCAGCCAATTAGTGATTTCGAAGTCAACGATACCTTACCGTAAAAGTCATATTTTTATACGTAAAGTCATATAAAGTATACTTCAGTCATATATATTTATAGTCATATATAAGAATACTTCACTTACTTTAAAATAGTTTGGTTTGCTTCCGTAGGTACTTAATGATTTTTGAAATATCAACTTGAGTAGAAGTTGGCTCGTATTTTTAAGCTTGTTAGCTGCTATTAGTGTTGGAAAATAATTGAAGGGTCCAATTACTAGCAATTTTGGTTTCTTATTCTAATTTTCTTGTTATTATACCAGAAAGTATTTTGTTTTATATCTTGTTAATCATATTTAGAAGTCAAAATTTTGTTTTTAACATACACTAATTTAAAGAAATTTAATTATTACTACATGTTGTCTAACTTCACTTAGAGCAATGAGTTATTTTCACTATCCGGCTTTAGTAAGAAAATTTGCTTCACTTAATAATATTAATACAAAATATTTCAAATTTGGAGGAGAAGTTATTAATAGAGTGTCTTGACACTAAGTTCTATCCCATTCTGGCTTTTAACGAGATTGTTTTTAGAGTGAAACTAAACATAATATATGTTAATATGTAACAATATTCCATGTTTTAAGGAGAAAATGCAGAATAAAATCTCACGACCTGGCACGTCTTGTTCTTAAATGGACATATAAAGTATAAAGTGAATAATATTCCATCCGCCATTGTACATCACTCATACATATTATAATTATAATTATAATAGAATTATAATTAATATTAATATTTATATATAATGCTAAATTGTATAATAATAAAATAAATACATTAAATAAATAAATATAACTAGAGGGACGTCACGGCGCAGTGGCTCATCGTCTGCCTGTAAATGCGACGATTTGCGGGTTTGATTACCACTCGGGGAGAATGAAATATTTTCATTTCCATGCCCTAGTAACAAGGTAAAACGCGTAACATTGCGTTGAAAGACGGAAAGTGGGAACGGAATGTCTCAACACTAGGTTCCTTCATCCTACGATTTGTATCATGCAGAGGGCTGCAGACTCTCTGTATGTGCGGAATACAGAGTAAAGCCAAAACCAAAAAAAAAACCAACTAAATTCACTAAAACGTTTATCTAAAATTGTGGCTAGTAAAGGAAATAGAAAACACATGGTGACCCTTGGACCCTTCGTCTTATCGGAAATAAGTTCGTTGATTCAATAAAGACTGGCTTTTAAGGTTAAAGCCTTGTTATTAGATTTTCTCACTTTATTTGGCCATCATAGAATTAGATTGTAAGGTACTGGATACAAATGAGTGTGAGTAAAAATGGTGTTTTGAATTCTTCTTCTCCAGTGTTTTGAATTCTTCTTCTTCGTATACTCTTGATAGAGTGGTCGTGATTGCTTCGAAGGCTCATCCGATTGTGTATACGCGCTCAATTTTTTTGATTAGAACTGCTTCGAAATAATATCCTTTTTTTTGAATTATAATCTATATATGCTAATGTTATGAGTAAGGCATACGTCTATCAGTGAATGGTTACATGCTGATTATATTTATTATTTAATATATTTATTCTATCATGAATATTATACATGATAGAATAAATATATTAAATAATAAATATATTTATTTTTTTATGTATAATAAATCGACAAAATGTGCCGTTAGGATACGCCATACCTAACTCGTAGAGCATAGATGATTAATACTTTTATATACTAAAAAGCCATTTATTAAAATTATAAACGTAATATTTTGTGATAATCTCAAAATGTTTAGAAGCAAAAATGTCAGTAATTAATCTTACCCTTTCACGAGCCGTTAGCGACAACGAATAAAAACGTTTCAACTTAAATTTTTAGCCTCATTAAGTAAGAATATTAATACACTATAGTTTCTATACAATGTTGAAATTAAAATTTTAAATAAATATTTCGTAGTATTTAAAAGGGTGATTCATTTTAAGGTTTAATTAATTTGATATTCTTTTGTAAGCCTTATTTTCTATATCTGTTGCTATTAAGTTATATAGAAAAATGAATTGTCACGAAAATATTCTCTAATGAAAAGTTTCTTTTTTAATTTGTTTGCTTCATCCTGATCACGCTCGTAGCAGGGTAAGCCTCTGCTTACCCTGCTACGAGCGTGATCAGTCAGATTAGCGTACTTAGTGTTAAGACATTCCGTTCTTCACTTCCCACCTTTTGAACTATTGCGTGTTGAGTGGCGGAAATTAACGTCGTACTTTGGGTCGTCGTGTGTATATATATATATATATATATATATATATATATATATATATATATATATATATATATATATATATATATATATATATATATATATATATATATATATATATATATAAATATATCATGATTACATTTCAATCAGTTCCAATAGTGACAAAGTCGTAAGGCACGCCGCAACAGTAGGTCCCCT
Source organism: Dione juno (assembly GCA_037127375.1). NCBI lineage: Eukaryota > Metazoa > Arthropoda > Insecta > Lepidoptera > Nymphalidae > Dione > Dione juno. The sequence continues at coordinate 2,055,135 of JAXRJS010000070.1, forward strand.
CTTTACGGAATGTATTACAGCTTCATGTCGACAGCGATCGTAAAACTTTATGAACTTAGGCTCTTAACCTATCTGACAATCAGATGACGTAGAGTAGTTTTGTTATATTCATATAATAATAATTATTAAATTTAGTAAAAAACAAGATAAATAAGAAAAACTATCCCATGTCAAATGCCAAATATTGAGATTTCATATAAATAGAAAAGATAAATTATAATAAAAAATGTATCTATGTTAGTTAAGGTAGCGGTTGTCGCTAGCCTGTAAGGTCCCTAACTAAGTTATTCCACAAGCCTTATGCTTATCGAATCAAACCTACAATCTGAGTTGAAATCTTGTGATTTTCCATCAGATACTTCAAATCTATAATTTTTATTTATCGATAGAAAATGCTTATGGTCAATAAATTTTTATAAAGCAGAATTTAATTTTTTCTCAAAGTTTAGCTTTATTAAAATTCTTCTAGTCTAAAAGTTCTGTCCAGAATTATGATATATAATAAAAAAGCTTCATTCAAGTCCATCCAGTAGTTCCGAAGATGAGCGTGTGCAAACTTATAAACAGACAAAAACATCATAGATTATGTTTTCTACTACTACTATACTATTTTCTTAATATCCCGAAGGATTTTTACTTAAAAATATGTAATGTATACGCATATTTTCATATCGTTTTTATGTTCTATCTTTTTTTTATAAAAATATATAAAATATATGTAACAAAGTAAATGTGAATCTGCCAACTAGCATCACTACTCTGTGACATAAACGCTGAGATTTCAATAACGACATCCGATACGTGATTGCTTGAAGATGTTCTACATAGCGCTGTTAAGTGACAGACTGACGTGGCAATTTATACGAAATATATATATATATATATATATATATATATATATATATATATATATATATATATATATATATATATATATATATATATATATATATATATATATATATATATATATATATATATATATATATATATATATATATATATATATATATATATATATATATATACATGGAATCATAATTACAGTAACGTAACTGCGAAATTTGTAATACCAATTATATAGATATATTAAAACGAACAAAAACAAACTGATTTCTCTTATAAAAGAAGTAGATTGAGAAAAATTACTGTCAAGACAAACCGTTCTCCGCTTTTTTGTCGAATTTAAGACGAGTGGCGGAACCTCCGTCGGATTTTTTCGTCGGATTCCCCACAATTTTTACGTTTACTAAGTCACAATGGATCCATTAAATTAATTGTACAACATTTGTGAAACACACGTGTCAAAATCTTATTGTAGATGCATATTATACAACAGACTGCGTGTCTCATAGAGTGCAGATTCAAATTAAATATTTATTTTTCATAACAAATTTTACTATTTTCCAGCAAATTTTATTTTATTTATAATCAATATATAATAATTAATACAAACAAATAAAACGAATAAAAATGGCTGAATACCGTTTTCATTTGTTACAATTTTATTTAATTCATACATATTATTTACTCGTCGTAAGGTTTATGTTCTTATTTTTTTTTTTTAGTTCTTTTGTTTCACTATGTTCTTTCGTTGTGATCTTTAGGTTTTTTAGCATTAATACTATTTATTTTTATATATTTCTAACCACTTTCTCATATACTTTTAAGCCAAAGTTAAAAATCGATTTAGAAATTCCTTCTGTACATATCAATAAAGTAGTACTACAAGATCAAAGAAACAAAAAGAAACAAATTCGACTAATAAATAAACTTGAATAGACACAATAAGGGCAAGGAGTAATGGCCCCGAACCTTTCGATGAATGTTTAACTTCAAGATGGGATCTCTTAGAGCTGATATAACAAAGCTGATTTATTTTGCCTTTGTATTCTGATATTAGTTACTTCAATAAATTATTGTTACTTATCAAGCCGAGACATTTAAATACAATTTTATATATTTATTTATTTAAATATAAACTTATATTTAAATTTGCCATTTGGGAGAGTGGAATTATGTTAATTTATACGCTCAGGTGCATGGTATGCAGCGTTATGTTACGTACGATGGACTGTTTACTCATTCTATTCATATAGAAAGAGCTTCAACAAAAAAAAAAATTGTAATATCAACTCAATACCGCCCAACTTTGCTCCACTGTCTCTACAGATTGTCACTGATGAGGTCAGATAAGGCGCAGTCCCTCTTATTGATTGCACCGACATCGAACAAATGTGGCGAATAGTCTTTTTTTTTGTCTAATACCGTTAACTCTGCTTAACTATTGCCAATGTTTTTTCAAAAGTTAACGATTAGCTGCCAATCTTTTGTAAATAAGGTTTTATAGTAGTATTTTTTTTATAGTAGTAATTTTTTTAGTTACTTAGTTAGCTTCATAGACTTTTTTTATTTTTACATGTGGGCAAGATAGCCTAATGCTAACTTAATTTTTTTTCAAATGTATTTTTATAACATTGTATATTGAATAATGGAATTAATAGCCTCATTTTAATTAATACGAGTTGGGAAAAATCTATAAACGTCAAAAACTTTAAAATTTACGTCACTGGGATGGCGTCACATAATTTTCACCAAGTACGCGAAGAATGAATCTCACATTTCAATGCATACTGTAATTATAAAAAACTACAAGAGCAATATTTTCAGATTTAACACTAGTAATTAATAAACATGTAAAAGAACTTTTAAATTTAATTCTTTTTTTGCTTCACTTTGCAGCAGGTGAAATCATAGGCAGAAGGAACCTTGTGGTAAGACACTCTGTTCCCCGCTTTTCACCTTTCAAGGCCTTGTGCGTTGAGTTGAGAAACCCAACGCCGTACCTTGCCTTGTTGCCAGAGCGAAGAAAATGAAAATAATAATTTTCATGTTCATCTTCTAAATCTAATATTTATTGCAGAAAAATCGGTATCCACTCCGTAATATTCCAGATTGTTTCATCTAAATAAGTATAAATATCTTTATTTACATACATTGATCATATAAAATCATCGCTGTTGTCACATTTTTAAAAACTTAAAGCCTTAAAGCTTCTAACCATTGCACTATGAGCAACTAGAAGTAAGATATTATACCATAAATTTTACTACTGAAATTCAAAAGCTCATTTCTTCATCAATATGCATCGCGTCGTCCAGTAAACGCGAATTTACATTTACGATGAATGTGACACGGTTCCGGAACAATAAAATCTTTATGGCTATTGCCTCACATCGCCTTTATACGTTGATCCTGGTGTAGAACCCTATCGAACTATTCTCAAGCCCCGAATACCTAGATGATATGGAATTAATATATTACGTTTATATAATCTTTATTTTCATAGGAATACGGTTTATTATTAAAGGATATTATTTTGCAAACACTCTTGTAGCGCTTGGATCTGTCTGCTTCTATATTTAAAATAAAAATAAATAAAAATGACTACTACAAACATTGCAATACTAAATAAAACCTCTAAAAATATAGTAAATCTTCAAATGAAATATTTCCAGACACTCGAAAACAATATACTTATCGTCGTTTTAAATCTACATTAGATTATAAAAATTCTTAATACTTGCAATAATAATATTAGCATAATATATGTACTATGTTAACATAGTATTTGAATATATAACCGTCAAAATAACATTATGAGAGCAAACAACTAGTAACTTTAGTGTGACATATCCACAAAATTTAATCTGACTGACTGACTGACTGAGGGAAAAACACAAAGTAGCGTTGTAAAATTTAATCCCTAGCACGGTTGCCGGTGCGCGATGGATCCAAACTATTCGTTAATTGAACGGTTAGCGTAAAGCGGTACTAATTACATTGTGGATACTGACGCGGCGAAAAATTTCATTTACTACCATTTTGTAAGGGGTTCGAATTTTTTTTTATTATAGTATTAAAAAATATCTATTTTTGAAAATTTCATTGTTTTTAAGTTATAATTTTACTTTTTACTTAGTAAGTTAGTGTGAAGTGATACTTTACAATTGAATGCATTTATTGTAATTAAGATGTTGCATTATCATCCATTATTTTGGATATTTTCAAGGTGAATTTAATAATAATAATAATAACTCTTTGCTGTACACCAAAGAAAAGGCTTAGAAATATATAAAAAAAATTATAAGTACATTTATTTATACTAAAAGAAGGCTTAATAGCAATCTCTGCCAGCATCCTTAATGCAAAGGAAATAAAAAAAAAACAACATAGGTATAGAGTGCAAGTGACATATTTAACAATTTTCTTTTATTAATACATATATTAAAATTAACTTCGCTGCGGCTTCGCCTCCATTGTCAAATAGACATTTTTAAAAGTTGTATGTGATACACATGACATGACACGTAACACATGACACATGACACATTTTAAATGCTCGACGTAACTTCGTCCGCAAGTATTGTAAGCTACATCGTGACGATTAACATCTTGTAATAGCCTATAGCCTTCTTCGATAAATGGATTATTCAACACTGAAAAAATTAATCAATTTCTTAAAAAAATCTTCGGCTTTATAATATCGGTATAGAAATTTATAATATTAAATAAATAGCTTGTTGGTATAGTTTAACATATTTTTCAAATATGTTCATAATAAATGAAAGTAAAACAAGAATAATATTCTAGTAGACCTATGTATATCTAAAACCGTACACTATTTCTGATTGGAAGGGGGAACAATAAGTAATGGAGATGTAATCTGGTTACATCGTCATCGAAGCCGATGATAACGCTGATGACTGTACGGCGCGGCAATAATCCTTTTAGTTGCGTCTGACGGAAAAACTAGTTAAGACTAACGTGATATGCGCCTTAATCATTAGATAACTGACTTTTTTATGTAGCGTCTGGGTTGAATGTAATAAATTAAGTTTGTAATTAATTTTTTAACTTTTCACTTGTACCCGTCTATTTAGAAGGGTAGGCGAAGTGAACCTAGAGTTAGGACACTCTGTTTAACGCCGTAGTCTGTGTGGCGGAGCATAATATGCTTTATAGCGTTGACTATAGGAGACTAGAGATAATAATCGGGGGACCAAGTAGAGATCGAATTGACGACATTAGTAACGATTTGATTATCCTGCTATTCCACGATAATTATTGTTAATTAATGTTAACGTTAGCAGGAGTCAATAGTTAGGGAGATAGACTACCTCTGTTGACCTTCGAGAACACAATGTTGAAGATACTGGTGGAAAGTAACGTAAAAAGCATGAGAATCCCAAGAGGTTGTGTGTGGTGTAAGAAAAGGTTAATGACGAAGTGGACAGTGGACGAAGCGAAAGAGTTCACCTGTTCTTTTTGAATACCACGAGATGAAAAATGGTTACGTAGAAAGATTCAAACCTGCATACTTTGTTTACGCAAGGTTAATAAAGCGAAAGCACTTGGACGGTATCCAAGTATTGTTGAAGTTATGCAAGAGCCATATTTGTATATGAAATTTCAGTATTTCCAACTTCGTGAGCTCATAATTTGTATAGAATAGAGTTGAAAATACAAATAGAATATCAAATTTCTAAATATTTATATTTGCTTGCTTACAATTATTTATATAATCTTTAATTATTTATATATAGATATATAATAGAAGGAGGGAAAAAGACAATTATGTTCATAGACTGGATCGTTACTACCTGTATAAAACACAATATCCATAAATAAATATGTAATTTAATTTTCAAATACATTCCAATGTAATGTTGTATGTTTTTAATGCTTTATATTGAACAAAAAAAATATTGTGTATTTTTTTTTCTTTTTGCTTATGATAAATTAAAATGGCAAGAAAAACGGAAAATAAATATCATTTAAGAATATATTTTCTTAGATAAAATTTATTTTTTCAACGGTACCTGTATTACGAAAGTAATTTGACTTTACGAAATTTAGCTTTTGTAACGAGGACTGCATTGAATTGAACTGCATTAAATGTTCAATTTAAAATGTAGGTATCTAATCCATTATCATGCTAAAATGTCCTATTAAGTGATGATAAGATGATGGCCGCATCAACTGACGGATAGAAAAACTGAGCTATATATATATATATATATATATATATATATATATATATATATATATATATATATATATATATATATATATATAGCTCAGTTTTTCTATCCGTCCGATATCCGTATCCGATAGAAAAACTGAGCTATATATATATATAGCTCAGTTTTTCTATCCGTCAGTTGATGCGGCCATCATCTTATCATCACTTAATAGGACATTTATTATATATATATATATATATATATATATATATATATATATATATATATATATATATATATATATATATATATATATATATATATATATATATATATATATATATATATATATATATATATATATATATATATATATATATATATATATATATATAGCTCAGTTTTTCTATCCGTCAGTTGATGCGGCCATCATCTTATCATCACTTAATAGGACATTTTAGCATGATAATGGATTAGATACCTACATTTTAAATTGAACATTAAACGCAGTTCAATTCAATGCAGTCCTCGTTACAAAAGCTAAATATCGTAAAGTCAAATTATTTTCGTAATACAGGTACCGTTGAAAAAATAAATTTCATCTAAGAAAATATATTCTTAAATGATATTTATTTTCTGTTTTTCTTGCCATTTTAATTTATCATAAGCAAAAAGAAAAAAAATACACAATATTTTTTTTGTGCAATATAAAGCATTAAAAACATACAACATTACATTCGAATATATTTGAAAATTAAATTACATATTTATTTATGGATATTGTGTTTTATATAGGTAGTAATGTGAATATTCTAATCCACAATGATTACATAAATACTTATATGTTATATAAAAGCGATTGCATATAACATAATAATTTCAATTTACAAATTATATATATCACTATGTTAGGATTTTTTTTGTATATATGTAGGAACAGGGTGATTCGAGAGAAAAGTTTACATCATGTATAATGTACGCATTATAATGTCTTATGTCAGAATAAATCCGAGAACATCGAAGATTTGTCGTATTATGTTATATAACTTACATATATTATATAACTGAGTGTGAAAATTATCGTGGCTTCATATTTAACTGTTTGTTGTTAAAATTGAATTAGCTTTCTTTGGCACTTGCACATCTATGTTTTTATTTAAAATGTTGTAACACTGATCACATTATGTTTCCAAGCAAAGTGGTGTTTACCAATAGTTGTTGTATTAAAATTAATTTATGTAAATTATATAAATAATAAATAAAGTCTGTATAAATTCAGTTTATTAAATTAATAGCCATTTAGTTTAAGCGGGCAAAGCCTCAAGCGGATCGCTTGTATATAGTAAAACATTTCACATATCAATATTAAAAATATTTCTATTTCCTCAAACTGATTTATATCGCATAATGTATATTATTAATTGTAATACAGTAGGTATTTGTAAATGAGCGTATTTGCTCCCGACACGGCGCGGGAGGGAAGCGTCGCCATGATTTACGTCGCTTGCTCACTTGTTCGATGCTAATCGTGTGCTAAGCAGTTGCTTGATTTATGATGGCGGATTTAAAGTATAATTATTTTTTAATTTCTATTATGTATTTATGTTATTGCTAAGTTATCGACCTAGTGAAGGTCATCAGAATCCGATGGATGAGGGCGGCCCAGAACCGGTCTATATCGCGCTCAATGGGGGAGACCTGTGTCCGGCAAATGGACGTCTCCCGGCTGATATCATGATGATATATATTTTATCTTACACTATATTATGAGAAAGTATCACATCTCTCTGCGCTGTCATTTCAGTTTATATTTAGCATCATTATGTTTCAGTATATAAGTATATAAGTTTCAAGAAATAAATGACAGTACTTTGAAGACAGTATTTTCAATTTATTTTATTTTTTAGTGTTCCGTAACGTTCATTGTTACATTTTTCATAACTTACTGTCTATCACAGTTACTTTATTAAAATCACTAAACGAATGAAACGACTGATAGATACTCGCCACAGAAAAATGAACAATATATATTATAATATATATCATAAAATACCTATATGATATATATTATAATATAATAAAATATATATCATAACTCTACGTTATTTCAATCCCGTTGTAATAAAAAAAAATTGAACAACAAATTTCATAATACTTGTTCAAAATAAATGTTATTCTTTAAACAAAACTTATAGTAACATTATTGTCCAATAACTAAATTTGAGTACTTCCCTAACCATATAAAAGAATATAAAGACGGAGTGATCGCGCCTCGATATATTGAGTTAATGGGCCGTGAAGGAAATGGGGCGACGGTGCTGACCGAAATGTATACATAAGTTAGAATGTATATTATTCTTACGTTATTATATATATTGTTATAATATGCTAAAAGATAACTACATATACAAAATAAAAAAAAATTGATGTGTCATGTCATATTTTAATTAATTTTGGAAAATATATAAAATTTGATTGTAGCAAGATTTGAACCCATGCCTCTGGGGAACCGTTAAGCGCTCTGACCACTAAGCTAAACGTTCTCATTAAGCTATATCGATGTTTGTTGATAGGATCTTTGTAGGGTTATTTTGCAAATTTCCACTATTTCAACATTATTACTAAGAATAATCATTTGGCATGAGAGCACGCTATTTGTAAGTGATACTTAATTTTTTTAATATTTTTTCAAAATATTTATTTTTCCTTCATATGTGGGAGCGCTTTATAAATGATAAATAACAACAAGATTTTGTTAAAATTGCACTTATTTTATCATTTGATTACTAGTTCGTCATACCTTTAATATTATTTTATATAAATTTTATATTCCAAAAAGGGCTTCACCCTTTATCCTTAGCGGGATAGCAAGAGAGTAAACGCCAAAAGCTCTCTACATACCCCTTCCACCAAGTCCAGTATCATAAATCTCCTTATAAATATTACATGGCCAAAAGTCGAATTGTTAAATATTTTCAACAATTATTGTATATTCTTCGTCAAATTGAATGCGACAGTAATAAAGTCTAAGAGGCTCAAAAAACAAAAAAAATCATATTAATATATAAAAAAAACAGTGCAATGATGTTTGTATAGAGATGAATTTTCTTTTGGATGTTGCTTGATAAATTAAAAGGGTGTCAACTGACTAAGATGGATTCTGCGGAAAAGGAAATGATGTGTCCAACAGCTCTTAGATATACATTTTTCACCAATAAATAGATGGGTGTTAGGCTTAATGATGGCTTTTACCGGGAGTATATCACAGTATTTATTTTATAAAAATATAATATGTTATAAATATATAACATGCTTAGATCAAATCTCTTATGTTCGTTAGATTATGTAAAACAATTGAGAGACTTATTAATGAAGATAGGATAAAAATTAGGATTTAAATCCTTAACTACTGAGATCGTTTCAGCAGAATACCTATAGAAGTAAGCACTTAACACTAAAATTTATGTATTTTAAAAACATTGTGTGTATCAGTGACGAAGTGTGAAATTTTTAAGAAGGTAAGCCGTAGTCGAAAAAATCTTAAAAAGAAAATAATTGAGGATAATATACAAATTGAGCCTAGCTTACGTTTATTTATCCAGCAAAAATTTTATAAAATGAAAATAAAATAAAAATATGAAATAAAATTAATTTATGGCGAGAACTTTGATACTTAATTATTAATTTTAATTTAACATTTATTAATTTATTCAGTAAGACTTACAAAAAGGTAACTCGATGTGAAGTATTTCATCTATGGTGTATATAAAGAATAATTTTAAAATATATCTGATTGAAAATTGAACTAACAACCACCTCGTGTAGAGTCGTTTACTTCTTAACATCTGAGTTACATAATGTCACTGTAAGACAAAAGTCCTACAAAAGCGTCTGATAAGCAAAAAGACGATGGACTTAATCCCACTGTGACTGTATGATAATTCCTTTGACGCTACGTTTATCTTTATCGTTCCGAGTTTCAACTGGTCCGTAGATTGTCTGGTTACTTTCTACTATCAGTGTAAGTTTATTAAAAAAAAATGCTAATGCCAAATGCTTTATTCCTGCCTAATTAATGCCCAGTGTGAATTGTCTACCATAGAGCGGAAATAAACATAATTTAAATATAGCCATTACTCCACTCCAGTACTTTCATATACATTTCCTACATTATATTAGATGACAGTATAGAACACAGTGGCGTAGTTACAAAAAGAAAATCACTTGCAACATTTTTTCTCTTATTAGAATTAAACAAGTGTCATGCTTTTTCCCGTGGACAAAGGAAAATAATGTCAAGTTCTCCGTTTTGCTTGCATAAATTAAAGCTATAGCTAATTATTTAAAACATTATTTAATTTAATTATTTAATTTAATTATTTATAACATTATTACATTTTTTATGTTTATCCTTATTTAAAGAGTCATACAAAGCTCGTTTAAATCAACTTGAGACATGTCTTTGAATTTAAATTTCTTTCAGAGGACAAAATGGTCACTAAATAAAACGAAAAGCAGAAAAAAGCGAATGTGTACGATCTTTAACAATACAACATATATATATATATATATATATATATATATATATATATATATATATTATATATATATATATAATATATATATATATTATATATATATATATATAGATATATATATATATATATATATATATATATATATATAATATATATATATATATATATATATATATATATATAGATATATATATATATATATACAACAGCTCAGATGTGCGCGCCATTGAACATTGTGACCTGCAATATTTCCTTATTGTATAGAGTGTTCCGTCTAATTATCCTTCTAAATCTCTTTCTAATGCTTAGCAGAAAAGAAGTGAAAATCTAGTACTCCGTTCTTAGCTCATGTATCTTAGATAATAATATTATGGTGATATTACGGTGATGGCAGTGTTGAATTTTTTATTTTTAGTTTTGTGGATTTGGTAGAATTAGACGTGGTGTTCTTCTTCCACCTACAGAAATTACTATATATCCATTACTATGGAAATCTTTAAAATAAGTTGACTTTTCCTAAAGCTAACTAGGTAAATATGTAAATTTAATATTGAAAAAAATGTAAAATTTACAAAACTTAAGTTACTTTTTAAGAACCAAATCTTTCTTTAAATTATGGGCAAAAAAAACTTGTTCTTTCATTGAATAATATATATTTAATATAAATTATTTTATTATTGCAGTTTAATTAAATACAAATAAATAAAGTATAGATTAATTCATTCCTATATTTAAAATAGAGCACTCTGTATATAGACAAATTGAAAGCAATGAAGTCGAAAGCGTAAGTTCTCAATCATTCAAGTTAACGACAACTGTGAAGAGGGGTTGTTCTGAGAATAGCGAAAATCTTGAATGGATACGGCAATTTAAATAATATTAGTATGTCTCATAAAAAATATAATAAAGAGAAGGAATTACTTAGTAATTTCTTCTGGACTATATTGGACATAAAATGTCCATATTTTTTACTAATTCCCATTTTGGTTATCTTATTTTAGCTCCACGCCATGTCCCGCATCTAGGAGGGTACCTCTGCGTAGAGGGAATCTTGTGCTAAGACCCCATGTGCAAGGAAAGCGTGGAGCTTTCCTCCAAATTTTGGAAACATTACATCTTGGGTGACGGAACTCAAAGCTGAGCTTTGTCTTGTATTGATATTATAGCAAACGATAATGGCTTCAATCGTATTTATTCTACATTACAGGCTACAAAATTTAATTAAATATATTTTAAATATGTGTATCACTCTATTTATTGTACCGATATTTTAATTTAAATACACAGTAAATTATACCAAAAACATACCATATCCGTTATCAAGTTCATATCAACACTTATCTGTTTCTTGGAGCAATAACAACTTAATAGTGTAAGAGCATGTGATTGTCGAGCGAGCCGCCTAATGGCGACTCTTAAACAATTTACCTTGCTTTATGTCAATGTTTTTCCTTTTCTTGATTATTTCCACAATTGTTCGTGGAAATATTTAAACGTCTGTTTTTTCCGTATAATTTAAGTTCACATTCGTTCATTATATATAAGTACGTAGGCGATGGATGGAAATATTATCAGAAGGATGGATGGAAATATTAACTATTTTAATTCACTATCTGTGTAAATTTTCCACAAATGATAACACCAGGCCATGGCCGAATTCACTCCGCTTCCTTTGAAAATTATAGGGCTATTCGTAGGGTAGCTTACGCCGAGGTAGTTAGCAATGGCAGCCTCCACGGATATGCTGTAATAATTCCCTTACCTTCATTGGCCCGCAGTGAAACATACTAGTGCTATATGCTCAAAAAGGCAGAAGTGCTCAATCAGGGAGACCTCATGGAATTCTCGTTATGGTTAAATCAGTGCCCACCTCTTGACATCCTAATCTAATCACACCAATGTTGTGCCCAAGTCATAAAACCACCTTGTAGTGGGGGGGGGGGGCGAGGTTGTTTACGTGGTATACATACATACCTACATATATAGTCTTAATTTCTAAATTTTGAAAAAAATCTGCTCTCAAAAATCTGCTCTCTTCTAAATTTTGAAAAAAATCTGCTCTTCTGAAAAATCAATTTGATAAACAGCTAAAATAAACAATAGAATAAAATTATAATAAATATATTTATTAGTATAAACTATTTAAAAATATGACAAGACATATATTTCACAAAAACAATAAACGATTTGGATATATTTTTATAATATTAATAACATTTATATCAATTTAAAGCTGAGCTCAGAAAAAAAAACAATATGTTTGTACTTGCTGAACAAATAGCAGACGACACAAATGAAATTCGGGTCTACATAATTTTGATTCCATATTCTTAATAAAGCCTGAAATATAAATATTGAAATAGACATTATGTATTGGACAAAAGCCAGAATCCGTCTGATAAACTTTATGTCGCCTTTACACAGTCACCTTTTGTCAGACGCGTGTAAACGAATCGAAAAGCTTTGTGCACGCTGCGGTTAGTTCATGTCATTTTACTATGAAATTCTATAAGCTATTTTGTGATAATCATATTGCTGACAACGTATTCTGTCTTGTTAACTACTAAAACTTATTTCAAAATTTAATGCGTATTCGTTTTGGTATGGTAGTACCATATAAGGTCTAGGAAAAAATGAAAACTTGTATATTTCGATAATTTTTTGAATACTAATATGCGATATTATAAAAAGACAATATTTTTTGGAGTTAAATAAACCCCAAAAAAAATTCTTGGATAATGTGGAAAACATAGTTAATAACGAGGAATTGAAATGTAAGTATACGTTACTCGTCACATACATATGTATATATTACATTATATATATTTATATTATTTGTTGTTTTCGAATAGCTCCTGTTTTTTGGGAAGTAGACAGAGAATATTTAGTTAAAGAATGAATATATTCCTTTTACCATTTCGCATATTAAGTTACCCATCAATGCATTTCGGATAAGAAAATCTAGAAAATTTTATATATTAAATAAATTAAAAAAAAAATTCTCATGCCAATGCCAATTGTTAATTTAATATTAACAAGAACAGTATCCAATGTAAAATCAGTAACGGAGTACCTCGTGTTAACTGTTAATCCCGTTGCTATTGACAGTCAGCCTCAAACCGTTGTGACGTTACTTTGTGAATAAACAACGTGGTGCGTTGCCATTTGCACGTAAATCAATCCACATGTTGAAAAATATCCAAACACCAATGCACTTTAAGGTTAGAAACAATTTCAATCGCAAATGGAACAACTTACTCGACCGTTACAAATACTTTCTCGCTGTTCTATTCTTCTGCGGCTTCAATCTTAGAATTTTCAAGCTTTTCAACAGATATAGAGTCTTATCGATTATTTACAGCTTTTCTCTTATCGTTATAACTTCTTTGGCGACCGTATATTGCTGTGAGGATACTAACATTTTACAAATATGGTCTTTGCTTGAGTATGTATTGTCTGTTTCTATATTAATAATCTACAACAGCAAAATTTCTATATTCTCCAATAAACTTTATGATATTGACATTTATCTGAGAATCAACATTAACCATTATATCAATACTAGAAAAAAAGTTATTATTACTATAATATTGCTCTGGATTATTAGAATCTCTTACACAACGATTCACTGTTTGTGCTACAACTGTTATACTTATTTGGTCACTTTCATAATAAGCCTGTTCTCATCTTTCTCGTTGGACTTGAATCGTGTGTGGCGTTTCATAGTATTGGATATAGTATACCATCGTCTTTCCTTGCTCCGTAAAAGGCTAGAAGAAACTGTTGAATGCAATTACTATATGTATATAAATAAGAATAAAATTATTAAGGAAGACAAAATTAAATTTTGCATCAACTTGTACAGGAGTATTGCCGATATCACTGATCTCATTTCTCCAGAGTTACATGCATCTGTATGTACCATTTTATATAATTATATTTTATATTGAAAATATGTTATTTTTTTTTATATTTATTTAGTTTGCATAATGATCAATTATTATTAATTTTTCAGATGTTTGCCAGTATTGTATGCAGTATACCAAAATTAATAGTCAATATTTATCACATGCTTCTCGTATTGGAAGGTGCAGTAAGTAAATTATCTATTATAGAAATATTTATTCATAAAAAAATTTACAAACATGTCTTTAAAACGACTACTATTAAGCTACTATTTTGCTGCATTTTGAACTCAAACATATTATATAAGTTCGTTAAAGCTATTTGTAGTTCGTCGTGGTTATATATATATATATATATATATATATATATATATATATATATATATATATATATATATATATATATATATATATATATATATATATATATATATAAAAAGGTAAATGTACATAATGTTATAGTATAAACTGTAATTATGGGAAAGTTGCTTATACATCGCCAAAGTTCTAAATAACAATTAATAAAAAAGTAAGTACAAATTAGCAATATTTTCTTCTTTTAAAAATAAAGGATATGGACAAATTAGTTTTGGTGACATTTTAAAATAAAAAAATATGTCTAATTGTGTACAAATTGTATAAACATTTTCTTCGGTGGCAGTTTAATTTATCATTTTACATTTGCATGTTATTATTGTTTGCATATTAACAATATATTTTAACAGTTTTTTTTAAAATTTTACCTGTATTTTAGGAGCCAGCGCAATCCATTGGATTCCTTATAATGCATATCTCTCACGTGTGTTTCCTTCTGTTTTCGCCTTGCATATTAATAGAGCTACATTTGACGGAAGTGGAAAGAATACGGTGCCATTTACTACACCGTCTTACTGAGGAGAATGGTACGATTTTATATAATTTTTATATTTTCAATGTATATGTATGCAGATATAGTACCTACTACGAGTATATGACATTTTTATATATTGTTAGAAATTGTATATCAGGGTAGGCAGAGATAACCACATGAGACATTATATTTTGCCATTCACAAATAAATATATTAAACTTTGTATGTATTTCTTGTTTATTTTGTATATATGTATGTTTAAATGTGTTGATTTTTACTGTACATTAACTTATGTCATATATGGAATATCTATGATTATCATATGGAAGATTCTGTTATTTAAATGTACAAAACGTGGAAAGCTACTAAGCAATCATCCACATCATACGAAGGAAATAGTATATAAATCACATCGTCATCACATCAGCCTATAGCAGTCCACTGCTGGACGAAGGCACCCCCTAAGTTACGATCTCCCACATTCCCCATCCGTCATCAGTTTTTATTTATTTTAAATTATTATTAAAGTTATTTTGCATTTTTTTATTTCATTACAATAATAAAATTTTATTGTTTCAGATCCAAACATCAAATCGGATATCAGTGATTTTCTAACATATACAAATATAAGAAATTTCGAAAGTAAAATATGGCGCTTCATACCAATGAATATAAGCTTGCCCGTAGAAATTGCTAGTATATGTGTTTCTACTATGATTGTAATTATTAATTTTACTCACTTATATGGATAAGATATACAAATGTGACCAGTTCAACCGATTTTAATGAAAGCTTATGGAGCAATATATAGGCCACTTTTATCCCAGAACGTGTAAATATTTACACGTTTACCACACGCAAGTACCTTCCGCCCAGATAAAATATTGCATATAAATAACCGCATTGCATATATATATATATATATATATATATATATATATATATATATATATATATATATATATATATATATATATATATATATATATATATATATATATATATATATATATATATATATATATATATATATATATATATATGTATGCATATAATCGAATACCTAAACTGTACATATACAGAACATAGCATAATAATATGAGGCCTTCTTGGCACAACGGCACAGCGTCTAATTCTAAACGTGACAGTCGTGAGTTCAATTCCAACCAGAGTAAATTAAATATATCATTATCTCCCTCTAGTAACAAGACAGAGACATTAAGTTCCTCTTAGCACGCAATATCTTGAAAATTTTGCGTAAAATGGGGAATAGAGTGCCTAAACCTCTTCTCACTTCCCTCTGTCTACCTAGCTATGCAGCAAAAAGCCTAAAGCAATAAAATATAAAACATTAAATAATTACAATCAACTTTAAAATATATAAGTTAACGTAAACAAGCTTTTTATTTATAAACCACCGAGTGTATTTTCCCTAAGCTTCAATGACAGTTATAAGGGTGTAGCTTGACGAGCTGGCTGCACATTGGTTTAACGATACACTAATAAAAATTGGTCAAAGTCAAGCTTAGAAAAGCTTCTTTGATGATTTTCTTGTAAATATAAATACGATGAAAATAATAAAATTATTTATTACAATTTGAAACTTTTACATAAAATATATAATCTTGCTTACAACAAAGATAATTCCTTTATACTTATGTATTGTTAAACCAGAAGTGGTAGGAGTTTTATTTATAAAAATATATCGACACCCACGTAGACCATATGATTCAAAAGTGTTCACATAGAGATGTTACAGTAGTTCCCTGCAAATAAGAGCTGTTGCCTACAAGCAAATGCCCCGATGGATCTTTTCCGTAGTTTCGTTACACTTAATTTTATAAACATAGTGCAATGTAAGGTTAGGTTACTCAAAAATTAAAAAAAAAAAACATCTTTGTAAGGTTATATTATGTTTTGGCTTAATAATAATTAACAATTAATTATTACACACAGTAACGTATAATCGTACATGACCTTTAGTACTTCCGAGAACTTATCGCTTGTCCTTTTCCTTATTACAAATAACATAATAAGACGGAAACACGCAACGTGATATTTTAAAAAAAACTATGAAGACCCTCTAAGTCATAGGGGAAAATAATTCAATGACCAGCACTGTAATTACAATAAATTGAACAAAATAAGACTTAACTTTATAGAAAACTTTATTGTTTTTTTTTCAAATGAGCTTTAAAAGCTAAATATAAACAAAAATCCTCGTACACTGACTGAGATTACTCAATATGCAATAACTACCTTTTATATATATGTATGCGTGATACATTCAGAAGGAATAGGAATTAGGAATCCCTAAAAGATAGATTCCTAATTTTTTTTATTAAAAGAAACAAGGTTAAACACAAATTTATAACACAAATTATAATTACACAAATTAAAAAAAATTATATATAAATATTTCAAAGCAACGTGTATTCGTATACAACTATGTTCCAATAACATTTATGAGTTTTATATGCATTTGCTTAAATAATTTATGATTTCAAATTACGATATTACTTTGTCAGGCACAAAAATTTAAATAAATTAAAATATTGTAACAGACGACACGATGAAAGAAAATCTCTTAGTGATTTATTTATTTTTAAATTATATATGTATGCCTCTGTGCCAAAATATATATATATATATACAAATATATATATACAGTATATTGATATAATAATGTATAATATGTTAATATGAACGCACTAATTTCAAGAAGATGAAAACGTTTTAGTATTTATATATAGTCCATATATTAAAGAACATATATCAAAACAGATCATATGTTCTAGTGTAGCCCACTGTACCTGTGGCCTTAGTTAACTCGGGCACTTAGAATGTGTCATGCTCATGTGTCACACACAACTCTTAATAACTTCCATTAAAAAACTCTCCTCCATGTGTTCTCCATTCAACGCGACATTGGCGTAGTGAATTGTGCTCAACTGCCACGCTCGAAACGCTATATATAAAAAGAAAAAAATATACATATACTCTATTTTGGGATTCGAATCTGCTACCAGCCTACAGTAAAGCGTCATCACGGTAATTTTCTAAAGTCTAAAATACAAATAAAACCAAAAGCACTAAGCAAATTGTACTATATTATTCAACTTAAACCAGTTAACGACATGAAAGTAATTAGCAGCGTCGTAACCTAAGGTACGTAACGCCGCCGTTAATCCGTTACGCCGTTATGCGTTTAACGCATTTAATACGTTGCAAACGTTATCTATACACGCGTGCTGTCGTTAAAAATGAAGAGCGTCAGTTAAATAGGCTCTGATAAGAAATGTATGTAGTGTAATTTTCCTACAATATTACTTAAGTTGTTGTTGACAGCTGTACAAGTCAGAGGAATTTTACGTTACAGGGTAATTTAGTTCATGATGCATCATGACCAGAAAAATATCTATTGAAATTGTCGCTGATTCAAATTTTCCTCAAAGAATAACAGAGGCATAAAAATTATTTATAACACAGATTTTATATTTAATAATATAATAGTAATTTAGAATACCTAATAATATTTAGTCTTCACTGCTATTAAAGTAAAAGTAAAATATTAGTATAACATACAAGCTTTTCTGAGCCTGAGGTTTCTGCATGGTCGAAATTAAATAACTCAAGTTTTTTATGGCATATTCTATTTGCTTGAAATCTGACTGCAATTATAGTGGTTACGACTAACGTGATTTAATATAGTCTACATATAGCCTTTTGTAATAAATGGACTATCCACGACTAAAATAATTTTGCAATTCAAGTCAGTAGTTCGTCAGATTTCGCGTACAACCAAACAGACTCTTAAGCTATATAATATTAGTATAGATAAAATAATATTCCGCAAATCATAAACTAAGCGCAAGCATCAAACGTATTATAATAACTTTCATCGTACAAATGCGATGAAATAATGTCGAAAGTCTCTCACGGCTCATTAGCAGATTTATCTTAGGCTGAGCACAGAACAAAAGCTTTTGTAGAAATACATTCACTTGATCACCTAAGACAATATTTTAAGATCTTCTGTATTCGGGGTTTCAACACATTTTAATTATTTCTTTTTAAGGGTTAATCGCGTGTATTAAATTATACACATATTTTTTTGGAAATCCAACGATTTGAACACTTTGCAATAAACCGTGTATAATATAGTCCAATGTACGCGATCACTTTTATTTAATTACATTCCTACAAATTACATAATTTTTTAATAAGTTTCACATGTGACAGACAGTGTCATAGCAGTGATATATTATTAATGTCCCCGAGTGGGAATCGAACTCGATAATCATTGCGCTCACAGTCAGATACTGTTTCACTGCGCCAGGATGCAGTTTATATTAATTTAAACACAAAATAGTAAAAATTTGCATTTCTTGCACAAGAACTATATACTTAGAATGATTTATCTTAGAATCAGAGATCTATAAAAATATTTACATAAAAAAATATGCCATTGACTACACAGAGGACACGGGGGAACAGCATCTGGTTGAAGCTTGAAGCTCACACTGATGCAGGACTGAGTGCGGGGTTTGGTTCCACTATTCAACACGTAGTGTCTCGGGAAAAACGGAGAACACTGTTAAGACAGGAGGAATATGAGGGGGAGGAGGAGGAGGAGGAGGAGGAGGAAAATGAGATTATCTATATGCAGAATAAAACGTGAAGCTAATGGCTCTAATGGCTTTACGCCACTTCTGAATTTGTTCTATGACAAGTATATTTTCTTGATGAGTTGTAAACTCGTTGATGTGGCATTTTATCTTGTCGTTGGAACAAGCAAGTTTTAATGGTGATTGAAGGGGGTCTTTATTGTGATGTATCTCATGCTTTAAGAAGGGGTGAATTTGTATAAGCAAATGCTTTCACAAGTAGTACTAAATAGCACTAAATACTACATGGCAGTTAGAGAAGTAAAGTCAAATTATTTATTTTATTACTAATAAATGGAGTAAGACTTTGTTTCTTAAGTAATATTGTGTAACGAAATATAAAAGACTTTTGCCAATGCAATTGAATCAACGTCTTATATCTGCAACTCTCTAAGGACTGAGCTTAAGTAAGCTTGAGAAAACATTATAAAAACTATTCGAGAGCACCGAATAAAAACTTTATTGATACAATGAATAGAAAGTGCTGCCACTAGGGATGTAATACATGACTAGCACTAGCCACGTGCTTTGGCCAAGTTAATAATTTTTTTTTTTAAATTAAATTAAATTTTTCTTATATACCTATAGATATCTATATCTGTGAAATAGACTACTGTAAAATGAACAGTATGTGATGAAAATCGATTTTCCGTAAAATAAATCAACAAAAATAGAAATCGAAAAAAAAAAATTAGTATTTCTTTAATTTTAATTTCTTTGCTGTATACCTAATATTCAAACATCCAACCAATGATCATTTTAAAAAAACGATTCTAAACTCGATATCTTCTGGATTGTAATAATTTATTTCCATTTTCATTTAAAACAAATAACGGCGTTAAGTTACGCCTCTAAGCTCACCAAGAAGATCTAGACCTACGCGTATATTATATGAAAAAAATATATATTTAATAAGAATGTACTAACATACAAAAATATATTTCCCCATATACATAGATAATGAAACACTGAAATCCGGATATTACCAACTTCAACCGGAGCCGTGATATTGCGCTCATCGCCAGATAAAAGAGAGGTCGTTTCAGTTAAATCGTCTCTTTCACGCTTTCTCATTTTCAGTAGTGTGTTTTTTTGTTCGTCTCATACAATACTTAGGAGATAAGAATTGTCCATTTGAAATATTAATTTTATTATCATTAAAGATTTCCGTTATTATAGTGCAGTTGTCATTTTAGTGGGTTCGATTTCCAGTTCAAAGAATATTTAAAGTATATTAGTAAGTCATTAAAAAAATAAGCTGTGTGCGTAATTTCAAGTACCTGTTAAATGGAAAGGAATAAGTAGGCAGAGCAGACACATAAAACCTATGTGTGTAAACCTATTGTTATTGACAATATATATATATATATATATATATATATATATATATATATATATATATATATATATATATATATATATATATATATATATATATATATATATATATATATATATATATATATATATATATATATATATATATATATATATATATATATATATATATATATATAGATATATATATATATATATATATATATATATATATATATATATATATATATATATATATATATATATATATATATATATATATATATATATATATATAAAACGACAGTAAACGGCCCGATTCTAATCTAAGAGAGAATAAATTATTTTAATTTTCTTTGTTCTGGTAATAACACAAACCGCGGCGTTGAGTTCTGCCACTCAACACGCAGTGTGTTTAAAGGCGGAAAGTGGTTAGTGGAGAGTCAAAACTAGGTTCCCTCTGCCCACCCTAATATGATAGATACAGCGTGAAGCAAAAAAAAAATATATAGATAAAAAGACAATACACAGATAATAATACAAATAAAAAATAAGTAAAGTTACTTGTTAGTTAGTAAGTTACTCCCTGTTCTTCAGTTTTTACCTCATTTAAGAACATCATTTCAGCGAGCAGTATCACGACATTTTGCTGAAGATCTGGACTTTAGAAAATGCAATTTTGAATATAACATTTCTTTCAGTAAAATTGAATCCCATAATCATGACCTAAAGCCGACAACTTCAAGTACTATATATAAACTGGCTTAATTTAAGCCAAACCCTAAATCTACACATCATGCTTGCACTTTAAATAAAATAGTATAAATATTTTCTCATACAATTTTAAATTTAACTCTATTGCACTTGTATACATTTAAATTTAAAATTATGCAACGCTTGTACTTTGTCCTTTCGAATTTTTACTACCTCTCTTTATATAGAAGTAAGCTAGCAAAAATTAAGTCCAAAACATGCTTGCCATACAATCCCGTAATGAAATTCGAAATCATGGGAATACAAAACAATTGTGCGCTGCAAACGATTTTATCCCAATTGCAGGAAGAAAGTAACTGAAAAAACTTGCCTGAATACAGATGAATCTATTATTGAAAACATACCGTGAGAAATATTGTCGAGCAATTAAATAAATTATATAATAATTTGATTTAGTCTGACAGATTTTGGAGCTTAATATTGTATCGCGCATATAGCAGGAAACGTAAGGTAAAACATTCATTGTCATTGCATTATTGAGCCGCCGATTTAAACGCCGCGCTTTGTTCAGTTACCAGAGCGGGAAAAATAAAATTAATAATTTTCCCTGGAAATTGAACTCGCAACCGACGCGCTTAATGCCAGACCCTGTGGTGCTGCGCCACTTTACTAGTTAACTTTATAATCAACTGGAGAATCAGTAAATATATCACTTCATATATATTGTTACACAAGAATATTGATATGAAGGTTGTCCTACATTTGTGATTGTGATCAAAGACGCCATTATGATTAAGCGAAAAAAATTCTCCATTCACCAAGCAATGACTGGACTTGGACTGAAAGTGAAAAACAGAGTAAAATGGCTAAATAAAATTATACTTATATAGTAACCTTCGAAGTGTTCCAGTAATCAGACCCTGACGCCATCATCAGACCAGCTCGATGATGATATTGTATTGCCAAGTTTTATTATAAAACAAATTTTAAAAGTGGATTATATTTAGTTTTTAGATTTTGTTATATAGTGAAAATATCACACCGTGAGTACACATATCCCTCTGCCAAAAGCTAACAGACAGACTGACTGCCATGTAGTCGCCTCGTTTACATGTTGTTTACAGAATAAGAACAAAAAAACACCTATACAATTGCAATTGCACTACTCCACCCAATTGTTTGCATTTGCAAATAGAATTTGCTTATAAATATTGCTTTCTATTCAATGTACAGTATCGATCATGAGAATATATGTAAAAGTTTTAAGTTATTGGATTTTGTATATTTGATTTTGTGTTTGTAAATTATAAGCTGATATTTGTATCTAGTATTTTCTTTGTTGGGAGTCAGGAAAAATGTATATGTAGTGACATATCTCTCCAACCTACAATCTACACTGTTCTTAATATAAATAAGAACCCTTATGTGCTGATATTGACGTTTAGTACATTTTCAATTATATTGAGATTTATAAACTATTTAAATGCATTACGATCATAATATGTATAGCAGGGTATGTAGAGAGTAATAGTGTTAAGATACTCCGTTCTCCGCTTTCCGCCAAAATTAGAGGCATGGGGGAACTTAATACCCCAGAATGGTGATCGATCCCACAATTTTTTGCGTTTACAAATCACAGTCCATTGCACCAAAACATATTAAATGAATTAAAATTTTAATATTGATATGATATAGAAAAAAAATATTTCGACATGCAAGGTGACCAACTGAAAAGTTACTTGAGAACATTAAAAATATAATTATTTTCAATCGTTTAAATTGTCCTTCCAACAAAACCAGATACTACGTCAATAACCACACCTATATAGGAATATTCCTGGACTTATTTTAGCTGACGCTTATACTAAGCCACGTATAAAAAATACAAAAAATAATAAATAAAAAAAAACAACCATATCGTTACCATTTTATTGCGAAGCTGTGGAAATATCAGAAATTTATTTACGGAACAATATATTATATTATACGGTATATTGTACGCTACGCGCAAAGATCGCTCGCATTCATCACCCCCACTCAGTCATCCGTCAAAAAATCGCTCACCGTATTTTATTGTCTAGCAACACCGGGGATATTCGTGTCCGCTTTGGTGTTTTCATTTTTAGAAATCCGTAAATCTATATAAGAGGGTGTTTATATTTTATAGCGACGGTTGTGGGTTCGATTCCTGCGTGCAAGAATGAAATATTTATGTGGTAAGTTGGCAAAGTGCGGCGTTGAGTTGATATCTCGAAAATTGGGCAGAAAGTAGGAAACGGAGTGTCTTAACACTACTTTACCTTTGTCTACTCATCTAAATATAAAAGTCAAATTAATATAAAATAAATACAAATACAAATAAATATAAAAAAAATATACCCTTCCTATATCTGCATCAATATTAAATAAAATGTAAATGCTACCTTCAGCACACTACCTACAACCTTTCACTATTCTGCATATATATGTATATATATATATATATATATATATATATATATATATATATATATATATATATATATATATATATATATATATATATATATATATATATATATATATATATATATATATATATATATATATATATATATATATATATATATATATATATATATATATATATATTATCCTACGGAACTCTAAAATAAATTAAAGATTCACTCTTAACTGCTGTTTTATTTTTTCGTAGCAACACTAGCGAAAGATATGTTTTAAACATTAGAACCGTAGGGCTGTATTGGAAATCGCTTTATTTCATATGATGAATCGGTTTAAGGTTACATGTAGGTACGTGTATGAGACATGAACGTTCACCCTTGCGAAATATTGTGTAATAATTCTGTTAATTTTTAACATAGAAAATTTAAATTTAAATACTTTTAATCTATTAAATATATGAGAAATATGCTTGGAATGTTACTGACTAACATAATAACTAATTTTAAAAAAATATTGCAATAGCAAGCACATATTCTATGAAATATTGTAAGTTTCATAGAAATCAAAAACTATACAAGACAGATTTTTCCACTGAAACTCATTTTGTTAAGGAAAGTAATCTTTCCAAGTAGCCATAACAATGATACACAAAAGATTCACTTTAAATATTAAAATTACCCTATTACCTATAATAAGCGGATTATTAAAAAAACATCTTATTCATAGCAAAATGAATATAAATACGAAAAAGATATTTCGAAATGAAAAGCGACCACTTCCTAAGCAATAAATCAGTGTAATCCCTCGACAGTATGAAACCTTTACATTGTTAAATGATATATGGGATTCTAGTCCTTATATGGGTTATACTACTTTACGACATAAATACTATTTTCCCTTGGTTTTCCTATAGGATATTATTTTCATACGTTTATTTGTCAACATGCCAAAGTAGCCCTTTGATTTCCATGTATCCTTTTTCAATACAAATAGGGTATACAAGTAAGGGTGATTTTAATTTTAGTAAAATTATATTGCTGCTGTCCGAGTTTAATGGTTTTCTTTTAAATATTAATATATAATTATAAACAAACTATAAACGTGATGGTACGTATGACGTATGACCAACTGTTCTCTGTTCAAATTACTCTAACAAAATTAAATAGCCATTCAGCCAGTCAGTTCATCATTATAATCTATACATACAGCCTACTTACAATGTTACCATATGTATTTATAACATGTAAGTGTATTAAACACTTAAAAGTATATTATATTTATAATTTTGTTTTTTGCTTCACGCTGTATACCATGTATTTTCCGCGTACAAGTATTGGGTTTCGCCGGGTGGGAATCGAACCCACAAGTCTTCACAATTCTTAATATCAATACAAATTGATAACATTTTTATATAAATACAAACCTCTATACCATTGAACGGTTTTGTCTCAAATAAGAGAAAAGTATTGTACAAAACGTAATCAATGTAACCGATGCATTTCTTTTGTTCATTTTCTTTTCCACTTCAATCCCGTACATTTAACCGTTCCACAGACAGACAGTCGATCTGTATTCAATTAAGATATCTAAAACAGTCGATGGCATGTTTTTTTAGTTGGAGGTGAAATTTAATTTCGATATTAGATAGTTTTTTTTACCTTTTCTAATACTAAAGTAGTATTATTATATATATTCTTTATTTTTCTTAATTATATTACTCCAAAAAACAATTAAATAATGTTTACATATGAGATGCCTGCTTACTTAAAGCATATACAAAAAGCTATAGAAATATATATATATATATATATATATATATATATATATATATATATATATATATATATATATATATATATATAAACATTAATTTACCAAAAGAAATACTTTGTTGTATAGCATACGTACCAAATGACAATAAATAAATAATAAAAAAAAAACAAAACAATAATAACCCTATTTATACAATTGACTATGAGCTTATACTATGAGCTGAGGCAAGTTAGTGTGAAGTCACTCCGTTCTTCACTTTCCGTACCAAGAATACAATCATAAAAATCAAACTCGAATTGCCTAATACGAAAATCCACAATAAAGCAATAAATATCAATTGCGAGTGAACAGCGGCCGAGATATAAACCAAACGGGTGATTAACAGATCGACGGTTAATAGACCTAGCGGGTTAAAGGTTGTCAAAAAGTTATTAATGGGTTAAACATCAGTTGTTTTTTCAGCTTGACTTAACTTCAGGTTGTGTGTGGTAGATGGAGAGTAAAATGTATTGTACATCCGTGTATATTGAATTCCTCAAATTCCAGCAGAAACAGAGAGAGAGAGACAAATATGGTAAGACAGTGGCAGAACGGAACGCCGTGCTCTTCTTACTAGAGCCAAGAATTTAAAATCATTGACTCTCCAAATGAAGATCGATCCCGCAACGTTATTTGTATTTATGTATTTGTCACTATAAATAGCATAGATATGGTGAAATACTCAGAAATTTTACAATTATAAGCCTGACAAATAATGACTTTTCAGCAGCAATTAACGCTGTGCTTAGCTGCTACTGCTTCGCTGTGCATTAGCCACATATTTACTGCACTTGAAGGTTTTTAGCGAAAAACGAGAAAAGCGACACTAAGACACTATATGCAGGAGACATACTCGTATAAACAAATACAATATTCAAAATCATTTTTTTTTGATCAGGCAACCCTAAAAAGCAATTGTTAAAGGACTGGATATAACTCAGCAGCGGCATGGGCATTTAATCATGTTACCGATTGCGGTGCTGTAATGAACATTACAACGTTTCTATATGTATCCATATTATACAGGCTGTAAAAAAATTAATTTGTTGTTTTAGCTTCATCCTGTATAGGGAAGCTTTAAGTTAAGGCACTCAGTTGACCGCATTCCGCATTTCGAGACATTCAGTGTTGAGTGGCGAAACTGAACACCACGCTTTGTCTTTTTACCAGAGCGAGGAAAACGGAGAGAAGATTTTAATTTGACCTTTTATTTCTTACATATAGTGAGTTAGTAGAGAGAATTTAGTGATTTATGATTGCATGAATTATAGAGCCCATTTTAGATTCAATCTGTTAATATACAAGCCGATCTCTACTGAAGAAGCTTTTTTTCAATTTTATCCTATAACCCATATTTAGCTAGATAGTTAGTCAATATTCGAGATAGAGATATCTTAAGTGGCGAATCTAAACGCTATATTTATGTCAACAGAGTGATGAAGTGAATATAAATCATTTTTCCTAATGCTGATCACACCCACTATAATAATGCATAATCAGAGGCTGTTTCACACCTTCTGTATGCGCTGTTCATAACAATTTCCTTCTTGAACCAAGTAAGCTTTAATATGGGCCATATTATGAATTCCTATATTTATATGGTAAATTGTTTAAATAGTGTAAATGTGTTTTAAATACACACATTTATTAATAGCAATAATAATACCTGTATATACTTGTATATTGTATACCTTGACGTCTTTGATCTTCCAAACAATACCTTAGGAGAGCTTATTAGCGTCGAAGTAATAACAATTTTATAGAAGGTAATTCACACTTTTTTCCATTCGAGGGGATTTTTTCAAAGAAATCTGCTATTAATTACTGTCGTCGCCAAAGGGCTTAAACCTTTAACCCTTTACCACAGGGAAGCTTTAGCCGATGGCACTTTTATACACTCCCTAAATTCTTTTAAACGTATTGTTTTCTTTTGTGTAAGTGTCATTGAGAAATGGTCATTATTAGTTTTGATGTTTGCTTCTGAGTGGGCTATTACGTTTTATAATTTCCTAACCTCCTTTCTTGGAGGTTTGTTGAGTGACAGCCAAAAATTGATTTCAAGTATTAAAGGGACGTTTTATTTTAGAAATAACACCTTTTATTAAAATTCTAGCGACCCGCTCGCGGCTTTTGCCGGTTAAGTTAGCTAGATCGCGTTCGTTTTAAAACTGTTACCTACATTACAAAGCAATTCATCGATTTTGCCGATAAATGTGTTCAATATACCTATATGTTTCTTGCATGTATTATATATTTAAACGTAAACGTATATAATTAACATATAACATGTAAGCAGGTTATGTTCTTGCTTTTCTATCATAGCGTAAAAAAACATAATCTCCACTTCCCACAATTTAAATTTCAAATCCAAATAATACCAACTATATTTATTTTGTATTCGGAACGCCATAATTAAAATAATATTTTTAATTTTTACATACACCGCTCATCTTTGGCGTTCTTTATTATAGTACTGACAAATGTACTATTTTCTATTATTAACATCGCCAATACTTAAAATAATATTAATATTATACTAGACAAATTTAAATAATGAATAAGTAATTTATTCAACAAAATCTATTATATAATTTAGCTTCACTAGCTAGTAATCGACGTAATTAAAATCTATATCTAAAAAATATCTATTTTTTTCTACGGACCTCATTGAATGCCAGTACGATAACTATTCTATATGTTAATTGAGATTTTAAGCTATTATAAGGTCAAAATTTATTCATTCTTTAGTAGATAACAGTAGTCAAAGGAATTCATCAAATTCATCAATTTCCATTTTTATTGTCTAGTAGCTTTCACGTGATTCACGAATAAATAAACAAACATACACTGAGTAGTTTTTTTAATGTATATTTATAATAACGATAATGCTTAACGATATATAAACCGACCAATTAATACATTTTAAAGATCTTTCATGAACATAATTGACTTTTCTATACTTAATTACTAAGACAGTTATATCTGTGGTCTGTAGATGTAACAAGATGTATTCTCTCTCTCGACCCCCGAGGGGGGAGAGGAAAACGACTTCAGGGTAGTGCCCTCTTGCCGTTAGGCTCTTCCGCCGCTCATGAATATGGGCGGGTCCTTGGGTTGGGCGTTTCGCCCGAGGTAAACTGTCCTTAAGAGGGACAAGATTTAGAAGGACTGGACGAAAGGAGTGAGCTATGCGCTAGCTAGCGGTCAGCCCGGCCGAATGAGACCCTCGGGTGATCCCGGAGGCTCAGCCTAGGTGACCAGCGACCATGGTAGCAGCTCAGGAATCAGAAGGAGGGGGAAGGATGTCTCGAGGTAGTCTTCGGGCGTCCGGCGGACGGTAGTGCCACGGAGCGATGTCTCGGATGTGAGGGTGATCCGAGGCGTCGCCTCCGTGGTAGACGCGGGCAGCTAGCTGGGTGATGTGACTCTCTAGGCTTTCGATACGGAGGTCGCGCTGAATGGTAGCGTTAGCGTAATGCAGAATTTTTTTTTTAATAAATAGCGACATCTTTTGACAGATATTATAAAATATGTCTATAGATTTTTAAACACATAATATTGGTTTTCGAAAATGATTTTAAATTAACTACCAATATATGGCATTCTATCAAAACCTACTAAGATACCTTCTGATCCCTAATTGTCAATATAATAAACAATTGTGAATCAAAAGATTTGTAACTATTACTGTGACATATAGCTTGTCTCTGAAAATAATTTTCAAATGTTTGTATATTATAAAGTTTGTATTAAAATATCTTTTAGCATTTGCCACTGTTACTAAGTGAAAATGGAAAATAAAACTACCTTTACTTTCAAGTAATCGACGTAATTTAATAATCTCTTCTTATTTTTCGTTCCAGGTTTGCATTGCACATCAGGATATATTTATTATTATATTATATTATAGTATCCTATATTTATTGTTTAAGGCTAAGAACTATTAGCATGCCAAATCAAGCTCTTTTCTTTTCAGTCATTTAAATAATTACATTTTATAGACACAAAGACAGACAGACAAATATTCTGCTGAGTGATTTTAGCTTCTATTATCGATATATTAACCGACCTAATTAATGTTTTTTAAAACATATTATGTACAGAATTGACTTTTATTATCTTTTTATTATATACATAGATATAGAAAATATAGATAATAGATAAGAAATCATAAAATATTAATATTTATTTACTTAGAAATGAGGCCATTTGGTGTAGTTTGACTGCGTCTGACTGTAAAGGCGATAGCTGTAGTGAGTTCAATACTCTCTTTTAATTGGGAAATATAACGTAAAGCTAAATAAAAATACTTTGTAATTTACGACTTACGCAAACTTTTTCGCCGAACTTATAATCACGACTTGTTTTTCTAATCGGGGAACACAATATAAATGAAAAAATTATCCCTAATTAAATTCGATACCAGCCAGACCATTGCTAAAGTATATAGCACTACTATATAACATAGAACAACATCGTATACCTGTCATCGTCTCTGTCATTAATCACTGAT
The DNA here is from genome assembly GCA_037127375.1 of Dione juno. Lineage (NCBI taxonomy): Eukaryota > Metazoa > Arthropoda > Insecta > Lepidoptera > Nymphalidae > Dione > Dione juno. Next base: position 2,085,922 of record JAXRJS010000070.1, read on the forward strand.
GCAATGGAGGTAGAATAGAATCTGACCTAAGCTCTAAGCACGATATACAATATTAAGTGAGCTTTTTGATTTATTGTTTTAACGGTACAGTAGTGTAAAGTATATTTTCAACAGCAACCTCACAAATTTAAGGCATTTTTAAATTATGTTCAATAATAAATAATATAATTAAAATATTAGAACACTTATTGGTCATTTTCAATAAATTACAGTACTTTCGTAATTTTTTGCCACATCCTACTTTTATTAATTACTTTTATGCCTCATTTCCACATTCACTCTATAGTTGCATATAGTAGGGTAGGCAGAGCGAAGTTAGTGTTTAGCATAGGCGAAGTGTGATTTTTCTATGAAAATAAGCCGGATATGTAATGGTAGCCCGATAGGAAACTTCTCCACTCTATCGTCGGATTGCGACGAAAATTTGAGGCACTGTGTGCTTAGTTTCAAAACTCAACGCCACGCTTTTAAAAATGATTAAAAAAAAACCCGCCAACGCGTTCACAATCAAATATTGTTCCACGAGCGCCACATAATGTTGGCGGCTATTGTTAATATAAATTAGAACCTATATTATTATAAACACAGCAGGAAACTCAAAACGATCTAACATTAAGCTTAATATACTATTACCAATGTTTCCATTCGCATTAAGGATTCCCACCGGCCATCTCTATAAGATACATGAAATTCGTGCTTAGAAACTGTTAAAAGTAAGGATATAAAGTTTAATAATGTGGGTCGGTAACATGGATATGGACAGTTATAGCCAGAAAAAAGGTTTTACGAATAAAAATAACAATAAACTAACGATCTAACTTGACAGTGCTAGGAAATTTTCAGAAATTTATAATATTATTTGTCTTCTTCATTTTCACACATTAAAAATCAAATTATTTAACTGGATTAATCTGGTTTTAAGCGCTTTGCAGTAATCCGTGGTCCAAGTAGACTGAGGTGGCATTCGTTTGCTTCTTCTTCTTCTTGTCTTTAGCTATAGCGTTTTTAGCGTGTCAGTTGAGCGGCATTCGTCTGTCAGTTGACACAATTAGTATATCAAACTACCTCCAACGGTTTCTTAGTTACCCCGCATCCTGTTCTCGATTTTCACAGAAAGATCTGACTAAATCTTGACATGTGGTGGGTTTAAGACCTCTAACTTGTTTTGTAATAGAATGGTCTCAACATCTCTTTTATAGAAATAACGATGTTCTTTTTATTTAAATAATCTCAAAGATTATTCTAAGAATATTTATTTTGACAAGCAAGAAGATGAAGTTTATCAAACTGGCATAAGGTTTATCCGCTGTATGAATTACTGCTGATGTATAGCTGCATTTGATACAAATTCGGAAATTGTTATCCTTTTTAATACAATACCAACTAACCTTTACACATGATATTGTTTCACACGTCATTTGTTCGCAACTCCTGTTCCTGCGGGCCATTTGTCAAAAACTCAAATGACAGTTCTCGGCGGTGATTTATCGTTAGCGGAGCAATTCGTGTAATGGATTTATCTGTTGATCTTGCTAGTGTTTATATTTTATATAGAATTCTTATTTCAATGTTTTACCCGTAGAATATATAACTCTATTCCTTAAGTTATTTTTATGATCTTCTTTATAAACCTCAATTGTACTTTTTTCTAACATTTTGTTATTGTTTATTGAGTGGCAGAACATAACGCGAGCTTTGTCTACTAGAGCGGAATTACCAAAAATATTCTTTCCCGAAGTGTATACTGAACCTACAATCGTCATGTTTGCTGTCCTAAGCCTAAGTGTTGTTACAGTTATATAATTATTATTATTAAATTTTATAATCTCTAATTATTATCAATATTACTAAAATGTATATTTACCATAAACTTTTAAGCTTACCTATTAGTGTAAAAAAATATTACATATATTATCCTTTTATACCCAGCTTACATTGAAACAATACTATAAAGGCGTACTATACTACCAAATACATTAACACCTACAACATATACTAATTAAGACATAGCCATACAAAAGCCAATAGATAACATACAAATTGACACGTAATTGAAAACCTTATCAGATATATGACACTAATTACGAATCGATAATCCAACTATAATTAACCCACAATCAGGCTCAATTGACATAAAGGATAATCCACGCGTGTAATTAGCGGAATACTCATATTGATATTAGAAACAATAGGTAAGCTATAACGTAATACAATTAACAAGATAAATACTAAATTAGGGGCGGTCCAGTGATTATTGTTGTTTGTATATAAGATGTATATAATAATTGAGTTAGCGAGAGTATATAACCAGGAAAACGTGCTGATTTTTTCTGTTCTGTATGTCAAAAGGAAGTGAACTGAAGCCATTTCCTCAAAATGAAAATGAATTAATCTATATTCCTTCGAGCACAGAAAAACAAACTTCTAATTCAACTTAAGTTTATGCTTGGTTTTTACCTAATTTATATGAAAATAGCCGTATATAGATAACTTATAGGATTGTCCCCTTTGACCTAGAGTTAGCAACAACGAGTAATAACGAAATAAAACTATTATAAAATTACAAACTTATTTCTGTAATTCATTTCAAACAAAATCAGTGCATACGACCGCAAATTTAAGTTTGTCAACTTTTATCATTTGTATTTTTCGTTGAGCTATTACCTTAAAATTGGTACAAAACCCTCAGTGTGAGTATCCAACTCGCACTTGACTGATATTTATAGTAGGCTAGGCAGAAAAAACTTAGTGGTAAGATACGCCATTCATCACGTTTGAACTTTATGTTAATATATCGAAATATTCACGTGAAGTAAATTTACTCCACGTCATTTTTTCTATCCTTGGACTATCCAATATAAAAACAATTTTTCAATTCGAACTAGTACTTTCGTTATACGAAATAAATTTTTGAATTCATGGCGATCATTCAATCAAACACATCCCATAAGCACTACCAGTGACATCTTAATTTACCAACAATTGGAACTTTAATCTGATTTAGTATTTTAATAGACTAACGTTCTAAATCCATTATTCTAATTGCATAAATCAATTAACTGCTAACAATACACAATCCATTTGCGCTTCAACCCTGCATATGTAATGTGGACGGTCTTTTTGTCCATCTCTGTCCAACGGTCAGCGGGTGCAAATGTAATGAATAACTTAACACCCTAAATAAATTTAGATAATTGAGTTTCCGTTTATAACGAGATAAGCTCTTAGTACTTAGTTTGCTTATCTCGTGATATTTTATGTATAGCGGGCATAAAATGGCCAACTTTAACGAATAGTTATTTAGTATTTTTCTGGTTGTGTTGTTTATTAAAAAAGAAAAATGTATGATATATAGACTTTTTTATAGCTATAAAAAGTCCATATTTTTAAGTATTATGTCCACAGCTTAATGAGCATTTTTAGCGTCTCTTCTAAATTTGACGGAGATGTAATTAGAATTAAAGTATCGATATTTTAATTATTATTTCAAAAGATTTTGTGATTAAATTAAGCTATAATTTAATAAATTATAGGAAATAAAACAAAGATTACAAGAAAGAAAAGAAGATTATTGCCAAATCGCATTTAGAACTCATCATAAATCCAAATCATTAAGTTGTTAAAGTTTTTCTATTACAATTACTTGTTTCTATTTCTAAATAACCAAAAACATCTTACTTAGTGCCCTTTAGTTACAAATTTATGGCTCGACACCCCATTTGTTGACCGCTGAAAGAGTCAAAGGGAAATTAAATTCACATTTTTCTATTGTAACTAACCCTTGAAATGCGTGTCGAACTCAACGCTGGTTTATTGTACGGAAAATCGCGGAAAGGACCCAGAACTTGTTTGGTATAAGTAAAAAAGTACCTTATCAAATTAAAAATAAATAATTATTAAGATATTTTTGATTCTATAATCGATTGTTTTTATATTAAGATTTCAGTACTTCATAAATATCGGTAAAATTTGTCGAATATAAATGTAAATAGAATAGAATATATACATTGAATTTATTGCTCATGTTTATACGTTATATATTTTAAACATATATTTAACCTATTTATTGTAAAAGGGTAGGTAATTTAAATATTAATTTCATTATAGTTTTTTGACTATGGTGTTCGTGAGCCAATTTACTATTTCAATCACGTTTAAATATCGCCCTGACTTATGACTTACGTCTGTATAAGAAAATTATTTCAAAGGAAACACAAAAGCAGTAAAAATATCACAACGTCCTCTCCACAACCCTTGAATGACCAGTTCCTGACGGTAAATTTAGCATTTTTCCATTACAAGGGGCTGAGATGACCCCTTTCATTTTGTCCATTCTATATTGTGTTTTATATAGGCTATTTTAGAAAATAGAAAGGCATTTTACCCTATTTTATTATTTATTGTTAGCAAGTGTAATATCAGTAAATCCTAGCTTACGCTTCATTACCTTGAAATCCTATATATTTTTATGTTATGTCAAATATATATTCATTGTTTAAGTAATTCCAATTGGTAAAAAAATGTGACAGCTTTTCCTCATACTACAGATTATTAATAATTTAACATCACATTGAAATACACATTATAAAAATCATGCACGCCTTTCTTTTTAAATGGAGATCCGTCGTCCATCACATAAACTCGCACACTTCTTTTAAATAATACAATCACAATATGTAATAAAAGTACAAGAACTTAAGAAATTAAGATATTATATCTTATATAGTATATTTTTTTGTAACAATCTAAACTATAAAGTAATCAAAAGTCTATTGAAAAATTCAAAGTTAAGGATTTGTACTCGTGCCTTTTACGATATCTGTCAATTCCCTTGTCCATAAATTGTAGACGTTTATAGCAAACGATCTCCTTTGAAGGCTTGAGGCGAGATTAGTAATCCTCGGTTTGTGGAACCCCATCTGCTATGTAAGGGTTAAATCGCGACAAATAGGCCATTAGCAAACAATTGCATTGGAAATATATTTTAGAACTTTAATTTCATTTTCATCGTTTGTTTTTATTTAATCGACTTATAATTTTGTAAATAAGTGAATAAATCAAAATTTAAATCATAAATCGACAAAAAATATACTTTCATACCAAAGAAACAATACTAAACTAGAAAATTGAAATATCTGCAACTTCTCATCAAGTTCTGCTCTAAGGTACGTCCCGTTACTTTTCCGTGAATACTGTGAACATCCCTACACTGCTTGATAAATTCCAGTACATTTCACAGTCTGGTGACCACTTTTGCAATATAAGCACAATGGTTACTATTTTAGCTTAAGCCATGCTAATGCTAGTATATTTGTTAGGAGTTACTTTTATTTTCTACATTCACGAAGTAAAGAGGTTCTATTATTTTAGCATATTATTTTTATTTTTATATCGCCTGGTCAAAAGGAAGTAGCTGACGCAGGACATAATCGGATATCCCGAGGTGATGTTATAGTCTTTTATATATATTTATATATATTATATATATATATATATATATATATATATATATATATATATATATATATATATATATATATATATATATATATATATATATATATATATATATATATATATATATATATATATATATATATATATATATATATATATATATATATATATATATATATATATATATATATATATATATGTTTAAATTAATTAAATTTGACTATTAATTTCTCAATAATATACTTATAGATTTTATATTATGAAAATTTGGCAAGTGTTTTATTTTTTAATGGTGCTTTTTATATAGTAATAAAACAGAATATATACATATATCAATATATTGGAATAAATAAAGTTGAAGTGTCCGTCTGTGATTTACAAAAAAAACTGCATATTAGTAAGTAAGTACATAAGTGCATATTAGTATGTAAGTATTGAAACGATTATAAGTTGTTTGGTTTTCGCAATATTTATACCGGACTTATCGCGTATATTGGCATTATTTTTCGGATAGTCTACCCGTGACCATGGACTAATGCTAAGTGTTGGAGACGTTAGGTTTCCAAAAATAATGTCAATATTCGCGTTTAATCCGGTTAAACTGTTTTATTTGATATTGAAACGATACTTGGCCAAGCTCCTGTTTGGAATAGTTGAATTTATTTTATATACATATTTTCGACATATAAATCTTTGGTTTAATTTTATACATAAATGAAACAAACAAAACTAAAATTCAAAAAGCGTATACAAATTTTGACATACCGACGAGTAGGTTATTAAATAAAAACAGTAATACAATTACAAATCAATAATTAAATGGAGTTAAAGTACATACATATATACATCATCGTATCATCCCTAGCGGGGTAGTCAGAGAGAACGGAGCACCAAACGCTGTGGTCCCTGCATACCTCTTTCACCTCGTCCACTGTCATCAACCTCTTCAAACATATGGCATGTTTGGAGAGGTTGATGACAGAAGGGGGTCATGAAGTTAAAGTGAACAAAAAATTGTGTTTTTACTGCGATAAATTAAATAGATACTGGAAAATTTATATGTACACTACATAAGGAGAGACTTTAAAAAAATATCATTTATTTGATTATATATATATATACATATATATATATATATATATATATATATATATATATATATATATATATATATATATATATATATATATATATATATATATATATATATATATATATATATATATATATATATATATATATATATATAAATATATATATATATATATATATATATATATATATATATATATATATATATAGATATATATTATATATATATATATATATAATATTTTTTAAGCAAAGGTTATTTCTCTTATAAATGATACCTATTAGAGTATAATCAACCCATATCATCTGTCTACATTTTCATACAATCTTTTATTCAATAGGCGCCAGTAATAAGTTTTGTTCGAATAAAACGATCCCAAGTGACACAGATACAAAAATTTTACAACTGTACAAATACTTCAATTACACAGAGGAAGATAGAATTTAAAACTTTATATCTGTGGAATAAGGTTTAAAATTAAGCAAATTTAATTGATAGACGGCAAAATAAAAATTGTATTTGTATTCTTTTGGATGGAAACCGGTGATTCGTCAAAGTCGAGTATATTTATCGTTTTAGTTGAATTTTATCGAACTAATAGCTTCGGAGATAAATTTACGATTGCTAAAGGAAAGAAATTGCACGTAGAAAGGGTTAATTCAAAAAAGAATAATTGTATATGGTATTTATTATATTTAATTATTAAAAATAATTTCATAATTTTATTTGCTTAAAATTTATAAATGTTCTTCAAGTACCTTTAATGGTATATGATAAATAAGGTCATCTTGGCACAGTTGCATAATTTCTGTAAACACGATGATTGTGGATTCACTACCCACTACCCACTATGAAGTATTTTCATTCCTTCAGTCAGGTAACAAGACAGATCTCGAAAATTGGACAAAAAGCGAGGAATAGAGGTGCCCTCAACTTACCATTCTATATGAAGAAAACAGAGGAAAAATGTTTAAATTATGAATAGGTAAATGACGTGTCGTGAATTTATCAGTTCACTTTCTGTTCTATCAGTTTTGCTAATTGATATATATATATATATATATATATATATATATATATATATATATATATATATATATATATATATATATATATATATATATATATATATATATATATATATATATATATATATATATATATATATATATATATATATATATATATATATATATATATATATATATATATATATATATATATATATATATATATATATATATATATATATATATATATATATATAATATATATATATATATATATATATATATATATATATATATATATATATATATATATATATATATATATAACGCCAACGTCCATGCCACGTTGAACACACCGGTTCTCGTCCGATCACCGAAGTTAAGCAACGTCGGGCGCGTTCAGTACTTGGATGGGTGACCGCCTGGGAACACCGCGTGGCGTTGGCATCTCAGAGGGTGTCTAGCCAATTATCTGTCCGATATTTGGTTTCCGGCATACGGGTACGCGACCCCGGGACCTCGAGCCACCACCTTCATAACCCGATCCAATCCATGTAAGTGGTGTCCCTCCCCTATATTCCAAGTCTTTCTGCCCTTATTCCCTTTCCTTTCCTGGTTTCTCCCAGTAATGGGTTTGGAGGTCAGATGGCAATCGCTCCACAAAAAACCACTTCGCCACTCATATGGACCGATTGGTCTTAGTCTTGATTGGATTGGTCTTATATATATATATATATATATATATATATATATATATATATATATATATATATATATATAAATATATATATATATATATACATTAATCAATAGGAGGGAACAAAGTGTCTTAACTTTAAGTTTCCTCTGCCTACTCTGTTATATGGAGCATACAATGTGAAGGTGAAAAGAAATATTATCAAATATGCAGCTTAAATTACAAATAACCTGCTTGGTTGGTATATCATTCCGTTGTCAATATTTTATATATTTATGAGGTAGGTGACGGGCAGTAACAATAGGCACTGTATAAAATCATCCTAATATCGTATACATTTTATTTCAGTTCATTTAAAAAGCTTGTGATTTTCAATTAGATCATAAATAATAAATAATTCTATTTAAAGTTCGTAAATTACGAATAATCTGAATCAATTTATTTCATATAATATATGAAAATGACCAAAAAAAAAGTAGATCAATTGATTATAAGGTATCAATCAGGCTCTATATGATGTACTTTCTAAAGATTAAGTATATATGTACATAGCTTCATGCTTTATCCTTAGCCGGATAGTCAGAGTCACGTGACCGTTCAAGTCCCCCCCAAGTAAGATTGCTTCGGTAGACGGTATAACGAGTAGGACCTCTTCATACTGCTACCAGAAAATCTCCTTTTCAGCCGCGCTACAACCCGCCTGGGGAGCATAAGCACTGATTAAGTTTATGATAATGCCCTCGATCAGTACCTTTATCCGCATCAAGTGGTCGCAGCGACGGTCAACTTCAAGAAGCCCATTCTGAAGCTCTTCAGAAAGCGCTACCGCCACACCGTTTTTGCCTGTAGGTGACCCAGTATATATAAGGCGGTTGTTACGTACCCTGCCCGATGTTACGAGACTTATGGCTGGAAGGGCATTCCAGCGAGTTTCCTGAAGGAAAGCACACTGGACCCGACGTCTCATGAGTACATCTGCGAGTTCTCTGCATCGTCCGGCTAGAGAGACAATATTCCATGTTGCGAAGCGGAGTTTCCGTCTGGGTACTGACGTCGTTAGCCGTGCCCGTACTTGACACGGTAGCCCTTGCCCACTTATCGTAGGTGTGCCTGCGATAAGTGGTTAAGGGCTACCTGGGGAGATGAAGAGAAAGGGATGTGCCTGCGCGTCGTTTAGCGGCGATGCCCTAGCCATACCCAACTTTTTTTTAAATCTGTCCATACGAGTGGCGAAGTGGTTTTTAGTGGAGCGTCTGCCATCTGACCTCTAAACTCATTACTGGGAGAAACCAAGAAAGGAAAGGCAGACAAGAAAAAAGAGGCATAAAGACCTGGAATATAGGGGAGGGACACCACTTACATGGATTGGATCGGGTTATGAAAGTGGTGGCTCGAGGTCCCGGGGTCGCGTAACCGTATGCCAAAAATCAAATATCGGACAGATAATTGGCTAGACACCCTCTGGGGTATATGATATTGAATACATAACATTGAATTCTATTAAAGATAATAATTAACATTGAATACTATTAAAGCAATAAATATATAGTAAATCGTTATGAAATCTGCAAAATCTATACATAAATTAATCTATCATGTATACAAAATACGTTTTACAGCTTATTTAATTAATACTTGTTATTAATATTACAAAAAATCTGTCTGTTTAAAATCTTTATCAAAATTCAAAATACTATTATAATGTTCTCGACAGATGCACCATACAGCATCATACGTACAGTATTAAATAACAAAAGTTTACAGTAAGAATTTCCAGAAACACTATCGTAAGTTTCATCTTAAAGCGAGTTATGTATTTACTGTGCTATAGAAATACGAAATTAGAAATGGAAATGGAGAAGGTAAGTGATAATTAAGTCAATTATTACAAAGATGAAAAAGTAATACAATTGATAACTTTTAAATTAAAAAAGAAAGTAAATATTGAAACAGAATATTTATATTAAATTAAAGAAAAATCGATTTGAAAACATTATGTACAGGTACAAAGTTAGCAATTTTATAGATACTTTCGAATAAAAATTTCGAATAAAATCAGCGATAACTAAATGTGGCAAATTTCTAAAATTGTAGCAACTCATATTTGCAGCATTCAGCTAAATTTAGAAAAAAAGTATTTTGTACTGTTTAGGATAGGCATAGAAAACCAACTTATATGTTTGTATGGCCTACGTTATGACTTCGTATAATAAACTAAATACGTCATGTGAAGGTCAATTCAATGTCATATTTTATCAAAAAAGCTAAGGTTTCCTTTTCCCTATTACGCGCGGAACTCAACGCCGCGCTTTATACTGTTAACAAAACGTGGAAAATTAAAGTTTATCTTATCCCTAAGTGGGAATCGAACCCACAACAACCACAAAATTAAGTCAGACACTTGTCGTAAAAATATATTTACGAAAAATGGAACTTAAAATTTAAGTTATTTTCGTATTTCGCGGGACTTACGTACCTACTTCCTGTTACTGTCACAGTAAAGTTTAAAATCGAAGTAACATCCCGATGTTCGCGAGTTATTATGCAAAATGGATGATTTATTATTTCTTCGAAGTCGCATGTTATTTACACGTTAAATAAGTTGAATTTATTTTGCAATTGACAATATAAATTTGTATTAATAAATACATTTACTTATTGTGTGGAAAAATATGTTTATGGAACATACAAAACATAGTATATATTATTATTATTAAATTATTAATTGTAAGTAACCACCACTAAAGACCGAGAGACAATACCCCAGATCCGGATTCGGATACGAAAAGCGGAGAACGAAGTGTATGGACACTAGGACACTACCCTGCTATTGCTATTACTAAAGCTATTTTACTACTAAAGCTATTTTACTACTAAAGCTATTTTACTACTAAAGCTATTTTACTACTAAAGCTATTTTTAAATTTAAACGTATTTATAAAAATGTACATACCCAATGTGATAATCCCGGTATTACTTCGTCCATATTCATATTGGATTATATTCTAGTAACAGTTAAAGTTTAAAACTACGATATAAAAACTAAAAATAGATATCAAATCTAAATACTTTTGCACATGAAAATATTAAAAAAGTCATAAAAACTGTATTTTAACGCCATAGTGCGATTTAGTGTACGTACACCGTGCATGTTCACTGTTTATATATATATATATATATATATATATATATATATATATATATATATATATATATATATATATATATATATATATATATATATATATATATATATATATATATATATATATATATATATATATATATATATATATATACATATATATTCTTTTTTTTATGCATATCTATTGAACGGAAATACCTGTATGCTTGTCTGTCACATTTTTAGGCTTAACTTCTGAGTTTGATTCATTAATTTTTAAATGTTTTGTAGAAATAAAGAAATTAAAAATTGATTTTACTTGACTAGCTTTAACCTAACCAAATAAGTACATAAAATTATCTGCTTGATCTTCAAAAATGTGTTCAGAAGAATATAATAAAAATATTGATTTAAAATAATTTGAGAATAATTTCATACGACTTACTAAGCGCACTAAATTCAATGTAAGCAAATAAATAGATTTCAAAAAAACATAAACTAAAATATATTTAATATTATATATACATCAGAATAGACAAAACCGCCAGCTTTGCTAGTGGTCTATAAAAATATTCTAACTGTACCACGTTAGAGTTAATGGTTATGGTTAAATTTTTAACGGTTTACGTGATCGCTTTCAGAGATAACGTTTCGGGTGGATGAAATTATGAAGCTGTAAACGGATTCACCTAAATTTTTATAGCTGCACCGTGCCTAGATTTATGAAATGTGGCCAAATAAATATAGATTCGGAAACTAATAATGAATAATTGTTACATATACATACATAATAATATTTAATTATGTATGTAAATGTAACGATACGACAGAATAATTTAAATATATACGCAGTCTTATCTTAATAGTGAGAATGCAACAAGTCTTAATAGGCTGAAAGTGAATAAAATGTATGTGTGTATCACTAAAAATTAATATCATACAACTCTATATATTACATTCTTAATTATGATACGTGTATATTTTTTCGAACCAATTCATTTTATCTTAGCAACTGCTAAGATAAACGCGTTTAACCAAATAAACTCTTCAGCTTTATAATATAAGCTTAGCTTAAATAACATAATTTGATTATTCACAAAGTATCAATATACATTATCTGTTCAAATACGCTGCAAAAAATGTAGGCAGAAATGTCTATTTATCTGTCATCGTCAAATCCCCATTGCAAATGACGAAAAGGGGGAGTTTTTTCCAAAATGAATTATATTATTAGTTTAACAGGTCAATATACAATTCTGTGTGCTCGTTTATATATTATGTATGTGTGTATGTATGAACCATATAATTTTTTATGGTAATGAATAGCACTATGTGACGTTTTTGTTAGCAATATTGTATTGAAAATAATGTGACGAGTCTTATGCTAGTTTCCAAGTGTTTTTATAATAATAGAAGTATAATTTCCAACACAACGATCTCCAATACATGTGACACCATTATGATGTCTATTAATTGTCACAAATGCTAGATGCTAGAGTTAATCCTATCGATCATGTGCGATCGATCATTAAATAATTTAAGAGGCAGACATTATTTTTTCCTTCAAACTGTAATTTGTATTAATAAATTCTATAGAAGTTTATATGAAGATATGACTGTATACTCTACTCTGTATATAATTTTAAAATAATAGCTATTCCAGTATATAATATTAAAGTAACATTGTAACATAGCATTGCTTAAACCATACTAGAATCGCACCGCAAGTTAACGCGTGCTACCGACAGCTAATACTCATGCACCCAACAATATAACATGTATATGGTATATATGCATTGTTAGGGTATTTGTACACATTAATATTGTTTTTTAATCTATATATTTATACATGGATAAAAATCTTTGGACCCCACCTACCAAATATTGTATGAAATGAAGTAGTATGAAATTTGGCATTCCTAAGCTTTGTATGCTGAAAGAGTCACATACTCGTTGCTATGGTAACGCATATTTCCGCATATTTCCATACCCTCTGGTTTTAATGAAAATTGCAAAAATATATTTTGACATTTGACCCACGCTCCTTTTGAATATTGATTAAAATCTCTTGCTAAATAAGAGTACATGTACTGTAAAGTATACAAACTGACATTTTAGTGAAAGTTCTTTGTTCTCTGCCATTTTGTATTTTATTGACGTTTAGTCATACCATATTTTATTTATATTTGTCTTGTTTTATTATGTACATTTATTTATTGGTATTACATACATGTATATATGTATGTGTGTATACATATATATATGTATATAAATTTATTTGTATTATATTTAAATATATATAAACTACTGTACTTTGATTTTGCACCCCGACCTGCAAGATACGTTATCTCTTACACCCATAGGTTGACTGGAAGAAATGTCTATCAGAGATAAGTTCAACTTTGCCAACGATATTTCCAATTTTGTGTTAATGAACTGTTACAAATGCAATAAAGAGTATATATACTACTCGTCCGTTACACGTTTATTTTGTGCTTAAAATTCCGTACAGCTGTACATAAAAAACAATTAATGTCTCATTTTCAAGAGCTTTAGCCCTAAACTTGCAAAGAGGATTCTTGATTGCAATTTACTAAGTTGTTACGATTTAGCTAAGAATTAATTTTAAAGAGCGGGAAATGTTACTGGCCGTTTAAATGGTGGCTACCGCTACGGTTGTATAAAAAAAAATACAAACGAAATTGTTCGAACCTATGTACTCAGATAATAAATAAACGTTTTGTGGACGACCCAATAGTAATTAATTAATACATTACATCAAAAAAAAGTATTATTTTTTCTTGCAAAATTTTATGGTTTAATTTTATTTTCATACACAAATGTGCGAAAAAGCCTTAGTCCTAACTTCCGTCTTGAGGCCGTCTTACAAGTTCATATTAAATTAAACTAAGACCTGAAGTCATTAGGGCCCGTCGAATACATTTTCCCTGTTAAATGTAGCAATTCAGTATGTGGTCACTGTTTTAAGACATATGTATAATTTTGTATAAAATGAATAAATAAATAGCTTCATGCTATTTCCCACATATAGCAGTTTAGACCGAGAGAACCTTGTGATAACACACTCCGTTCCCCACTTTCTGCCCAATTTAGAGACATTGCGTGTTGAGTGGCGGAACTCAACGCCGCGGTTTGTCTCAAAATCAGAGTGAGGCAATGAAATAAGTCATTCTCCACGAATGGAAATTGAAACGCTGTGCCGCTGCGCCACGACGGCATCATGTTTTTTGTTGTTGTCATGACCTCAGTCATACAATTTAAAAAAATTCAAAATATTTTATGCATAAAATAGTCTACAAAAATCAAATACTTTTCAACTTTAGCACGATGACATTGGGTAAAGATTTTCATTAAAAAACATGGTACCGAGATTTTTATACAAAATATGACTATAAAATTTGTAAATAAAAAAGAATTTTACTATATAAAATTAATATACTTCAGGTACTGAAAGGTTCGAAGAAATTTGAATAATGGAATGAATGTTACATCTGTTCTTCAGAGTGCACACTATAGTTAGATAAAAAAAAGTAAATTAAGTCTTAAAGTAAGCTCTGTGTTACTTAAATCATGGTTTTTACTAAAGAAAAACACAGTCGTGACGCAGCGGCTCAGTATCTGATTGTAAAAGTAAAGGTTGTGGATTCGATTTCCATTTGGAAAAAATAATTATATTTATTTCCTCACTTAGGTAACATAACAAAGCGCGGCGTAGAGTTGGGCCTCTCAATGTTTCGAAAACTATGTGGAAAGCGTGGAACGGAGTATTATAACACTAGTTTCCCTCGGCTTACCCTGCAAATAAAAAATCACATATAACAATAAAGATGTCAGGAAAATATACCTCATATATCTCTTGCATTTTAAAGGCACATTAAGCCCAGTGATAAGACACTCCGTTCTTCATTTATCTGTGTTTATAGTAAAATGTTTAAGATATATTGTTTGTTCCATTTTTCCCATAGATATAAATTATATTTGTCGTCGTAATATAAAATATATTTGTCGTCATGTCAGCCTTTATAGGCGTTAGCCAACTGTTGGACTACTACGAGTATATAAAGACACTGCATACTAATGTCACACTTAATCTAACACAAAAACATCCAGATAGTTTACGCAATTTTTTTTTAATTTTCTTAGAGCAGGGTATACAAAGATTATCTAGTTATGTCACCCTCTACTTTCTACCCGCATTGCATGAGATGCGGTACTCAACGCCGTACGTTGTCTTGCTAGAGCGATTAAATGAAAATAATTTATTCATTCAAGTGGATTTGCTCCACAACCGTCGCTTTCACAGTCAGATGATATTCTACTGAGCCACGGTGTAATGTAATCTTTTTTAATAGGTCCATATACATTTAATATAGAGCGTTTATGCAAATGCGATTTTTGCCGTATCCGAGTAAATTTGCATTCATTTGAGGTCTCATTTCTAAAGTTCAATGGTACGTATGGGGTATAAATATTGTCGTTTTTTTTTCTCTTTTTTGATGACAACGTTTAGCATTTTACCCTTAGGTTATGATTATGCATACCGTTTATATTTGTTATTCTCTTTTTTAATTCGGTTAAGTTGGAAAACGTTTTCGTGGCTCAGTGTATTATTATAATGACAGTGTATATAGATTCGATTTTCACTTGGAAAATTGACAAAGTTATTCATGAATTGATAAGTAAGTGAATAAGATCCTGAATCCTGAATTAATAAATCTGAATTCTAAATTAAAGAAAGCTTTTTAAATTTCCAATAGACGTTAGTCCAATGCCCATGTACGCCTATGAATATAAGCTGTAATCTTACTATAAAGTATTAGCAGTACCATGATGATTGTAGTTTTAAATCTAAACTAAAGTAATATTGATACTTGAAAGGAGCATATAAGTATAAGCTAATAGGTTATCATTGCTAAAAAACAGGGAAAAGTGTGAAATTAAAAAAAAAAACATCTTTCTTTCAAAATAAAGCACCTAGAGCAATATCAACAATACTTTTTTTTTCGTTTACATATTCGCACCACTGACCTGAATATATCTAACCCTTGAGATCTCTTTCAATTATTCAAAGGACCTTTGAACACGAAGGGTAAGGCGAGGATGTCGGTCTTTTGTACAAGTTTTGTATAGCACTCGTTGGCAAATTGTGTGGAATTTCAAGTGAATTTTTACTATACTGCATAAGTATAAGTATATATTTTTTTCTTAAATAAATATGAAATTTTTATAATAATATAACATTTTCAAGAAGAGTTTCCTTCGATGCGACTATCAAATATTCATATCAGTTTTTATAGACCTTAATTTTTTTCAAATTCATCAGAAAATGCTCTTGAAAAACTTTTCCTAAGGCGTTATATTCATATCTCTTAAACTAAAGCTGTCTAATATTACAAATAATATCATAGATCTTGGTTTCTTTTATCAACAGAAAGTGTTTATTACACCTTTCGTTATAGTTAAATGTATATCTAACAGATAAGAAGAATTTATTTAATTTATCAGGTATTCAGCTCTTCAAAGTAAATCATCCAGTCAGTGGTTTTTGTGTCAAAGGCAGATAAATGGAGAGACGTAAGGAGAACGAAAAGTCTCGTCACTTAATTATCTCACTAATATCTCTACTTATATCCGAGATGTGAGTATGAAAGTGAAAAGAAGAATTCAAAAGAGAAGTTTATTCGTTATATTTGATTAATTTCCTGAATTACGATAATATTTTTTAAGTTATTTTTTAAGCTTAAATAATCATATTAATAATGAAATAAAGTAACTGTTACTAGTATTTATTTAACAAATTTAAATTTAATGCTGACAGTGTTCATTTACTCGTAAGTTTTCTCAAAGCTTTCTCACTTTCCTTATAAAAATAAATTTATACTACTTATATCTTTGCTACGTCTTTGTTATCGTAACCTTGCTTGAATGTCATGGACTATCTTGCTATCCCCTGCTCGACCTAAATTTATATGTATATAGTATATAAAAATAGTAAAATGTTCAACGCCGTCCAAGTTCTGCAGAAAATTACTCAATTGTTTAGGATAGTTATAGTAGCTTCGATTCTTACTCGATAGTGCAGTCGTCATTCCATAGTACAAAAGAGACGTAAATCACATAAAAACTCATTTAAAATATCTATAAGTAATATGTACCTGATATCCTTGTAGAGCTAGAGAACTTCACGTAGAGCTCACTGTCCCACAGTGCTTACAGCTAAAGTGCACTCTAAATTTGTCCAAATTTTAGTAACCCTTACTCTGGTACAAAGTTTTAGTTTAATGTATTTAAATGCCATAATTTGTTGAGTTTCTTGCCAGTTTTTTCAACATGACAGCCTTTCGAGCCTCTTTTAGCATAAAGAATATTTTAAATTTTAATAAACAAAAGATCTCTTCCCATAAAAATTGCCTTTATCTTAACCAATTTATTATAATACTTCGTATGTGCAACAAGTTTCAACAGACAAAGTTTTGTTTTAAGATAATGAAATAAAATAATACTGGCAACTATTTTTTTCTTTTTCTAAATTTGAATTTAAAATATTTACTTTAAATTTAATTCTTAGTCATGAATTGAAAAATATCATTACGTGCGACTGGTTTACTTTTAAAACAAATCAGTGGAGACTTAAAAAAAATATTATTGTAAGCCGTAACTAACTTGCTAATTGCCGTAACTAACCAAATAACTTGTACCGTTTTGTGGTGTACATAAAAAAGTACAAGTTACTTGCAATATCGCCAAGAGAGTGGTAAATAATAGTCTGTGATAACTATTGCAAAAATTAGAATAATCCGAGAGCGACTTCGCCAAAATCCATGTCAGACTTCCCCTCTACGTTTCATATGAAGGTGTCACTTTTGCCAACTATGTTAGAATCTGTGGGACCCTACCTTTTACTTTAATACAAGAAATAAGTTTTGCAGCAAGATTCAGACACCAATTCAGATTGAGGAAAAATAACCCAAACCTTATTTGAGGGAAAATGTGGTAACCTTTACCGAATAAATGAACCCTCTACTATAAATTGTATGCATATTGTTAAGTATGCGTATCATCAACAAACAATTTTTCAAGAATAAATTTAAATTATTTCCTATGGTTTATTATATTTGAACTTAATCATAAATAAAT
This sequence comes from Dione juno, assembly GCA_037127375.1. Lineage (NCBI taxonomy): Eukaryota > Metazoa > Arthropoda > Insecta > Lepidoptera > Nymphalidae > Dione > Dione juno. The sequence continues at coordinate 2,104,461 of JAXRJS010000070.1, forward strand.
AGTCACAATAATAATATTTTTTGTCGAGTAGGGAAGTCACCTTATAGAAACCAAGGCCAAGGTCTCTTACATAAAAGCAGTAAAAGGGAAGCTCAAGGTTTACTCCCGCGGAGATTGTGAATTTATATGAAATGAAGGAAATTAATATTATGCTGCAAGATCTCAATGCCAGCTTCATACACATTTCATTACTTGTAACTTTCTAAGAATACAGAATATAGTGGTACTTATTTAGAGGAAATGGTCCATAATTTTAAAATGCTATAATAAAATATGTATAGAATATGTTTTAAAGTAACTTTCCGCTCAGTCAAATAGATTTTCAAGTACTTGTTCAGGGTCAAGTATATATGTATAATATCTGACCTTAGTCTGATCAATAAGCATTCAGTTTTTTAATATTAATCTTAAGTACTAATATGTTATTTACTAGCTTTTACCAGCGACTTCATCCCAGCTGTCAAATGGAAATAACTGTGAATCTAACATTCCAAGTGTCCAAGGTAATTCTGATCGCAAGTACATTGGGTTGCGTTTGTTATTTTTTAAATTTGATTCTATATTTCCTGAGACTACCGTTAAACTATATAAGCTTTATAATATTATTATAGATATAAATTAGATCGCTTATAGGGAGATTATCTCGTGTGGGGATCTAGTCCACCATTGTATACTATGTTTTTAATATTTTTACCCATAAAGTTGTTTTTTTTGTAAAATAAAAAATATTATTAATAAAATAAAGTGACATCAAAATTTTTAAATCTATCTGACGAAAAATTAAAAAAACGTTTATTGTTTCCTGAATTTTTTGTTCAACCCCTTATTAATAACTTCACGCTTGAATATAGCACAGTAGACCAAGGGAATCTTGTATTAAGACACTCATTTCACAATTTTCCATTCAATTTTGAGACATTGCGGATTGAGTGGTGGAACTCAACGCCGCGCTTTGTCTTGTTACCAGAACGAGGAAACGAATGAATTCATTCTTTCCAAGGAGGAATCGAACCAACAACCGTCGCGTTCTCATTCAGACGCTCTGCTACTGTTACGACGGCCCCTTATTGTAGTATATCTGAAATTCATCAAGACCTAACAAATTAAAAGCCATAGACACATAGACACCCTAAAAAGTGGCCATTCTATTATGTTTAACATTTTCAGTATCACTTTTAACTACGATAAATTTTCTTCCATCCACATCCATTGCCGTTTATTTTAATAAAAAAATTGTCACATTCTTTATTAAGCAGAAATCTATTACAAGTGATAAATTTATCAAAGCCCATAGTGAAAGCTTTCATTTTAGAATTTATGCGTTAAATCCATCTCTGCATGCAATGACGTCATTGACAGAAGGGTTCTCTATACGTTTATGTTACTAACAGTAACGTTGTTTGATAGTTGTGGGCATTTGCAAAAAAGGTTAATTTTTATTTATTTTATATTTTTCGTTTTTTTTTTTTGTTGGACTCTGGCTGATTGTGACTTATCAAATATATAGAGATTTTAAGCGTTAATCTTCTCAAAAGAATTATGTGTAATAAAAAAAATTAATTTTTTTTATATATTTTATTTGTAAACTATATAGCACGTAATAGAAATTCAAAAATATAAATAAGTATTCTTGTTTCATTATAATTTAAAAAATAATGGCTTTCAAGATTTTTCAAATTTGCCTACAACACAGTGTAATACCACATTTGTTACGCGTAGATGAAATTGCATCGCCATAATGTGAGCTTTATTGAGTAAGTCCCCTTGCACATTAAGCCTACATATGTACACAAACATATATACATACATACGTACAAATAAACATATGTATGTATATCAATATGCAAACTAGTATGCTGTGTACAAGTTTTATAAACAACATTAATATTACTAGTATGCTGTGTACAAGTTCTATAAACAACATTAATATTACTAGTATGTTGTGTACAAGTTCTATTAACAACATTAATATTAAGTTTTCAAACTAAAACTCTTTTTTTATGAACTTTTATGAAGTTAATTCATATTAAAATTGAACTAATATAAAAGTAAAACTATCCATTAGAAATGGTATATTTTGACACAAAATATAATATAGGTTGTAGTTTAGGTAGGTTGTACTATTTAAGCTCCGTATCATGCAAGAATATCCTTCATCAAGCACTACTAGCTTTAATTGTTTAATGAAAAAAATTAAGATATCAAAATAATACGGTAATGACTACCAGATTCATTTACTATACATAAATAAAATTAAAAAATAAAAGAAATCTTCTATTCTTTAAAAGACTAGTCAATCAGAATCTAATTTTCTTTCTGCACTTCTAGTAGTTTCAGTTCTTTAGTTATGCTTACGGGCGCGGTCATTGACCTCATACCACATTACTGTCGTCACGTAGAAATTGATCAGTAAAAGAACAAAATTGGTCAATTTTAAATCAGACTCGAGTGACGAGGGTTTCATAACAACTTCATGATCATATATCAACGGAGTTTAAGTTTGCATACGCCCGATGCTCTAATTTTGTATGATATAAATTAAAAAAATCACTGGTTTTTTTTTCTGTACAAACATATATCAATCTTAGATTTTTTGATTTTTATGTGTTCTTCGTACCTACCAAATTTCATGATTCGCTACAAGTATTAAAACATGGGGAGATTAGTAATATATTTTGAATGTTTAATTTATAAATTTATACAATATGATCATGAAAAAAGAGTCCTGACATACGGAAATACAGACAGACGGACAACAAAAAAGACACCAAAAATATGAAAACCCTCAGCAAATCAAATACTTGAAACATACTAAATATACATTGATATTGTATGTATGTACGTTTAGAACTTGATTATATCATAAAATCATACAAAAACATTAACTGGACACGGAACATTAATAAGTTGAAGGAAGTCGTAAACATATTTTGTATAAAGTAAAGTAACAACCGTGTGGCCGGAGGGCAACAACTTCCTGTGAACATGTTATAATACCTGTAACATGGCGATTACATGACATGAAACGTGAAGAATAACTTGGGTAGAGCAAAAAAGGTTCTATTTTGACTTAAAAGTTTAAAAAAACTCAGTTATTGTGGTCACTACGCCCTGGATCGTTTCCGGGATAATAATTATTTTTATTTTCTTGCTATAGTGACATATAGCGTGGTGTTGAGTTCCGCCACTCAACACAAAATATCTAAAATTTGAAATTAAATTGTAGAATTGAAAGTCTTAGCCACTTTTTTTATACCACTTTATGTCCTTTTACCTAAAACAATGTTAATGAATAATTATATCAATAAGGTATTCAACTAAAATGTAAGTATTTGCTATTTTAAAAGAGCGTTTTCGTCCAAGATTTGTAAACAAAACTTCTGTTACTGAAAAAATGCAAAAAACGCACAGCTACACAACTATTGAGCATAGAAAACTGTAATTTGACATTTAGATTTCTTGTATATAGGTAGAATAAAGAAAAAATAAAAATCATAAAAAAACTATTATTCTATAAAATATCTAGAACAATTTTGTTTTGCCTAAACATTTTTACTACATTTTAATCAATACCATACATTAGTCCTAGTACTTATACCATGCATCTGAGTCATCATCATCCCAACACTTCAAGAGTCATTGAACTCTTAATCCCTACTAGTGCAGTCACCCAACTACGCTCACCCACACATACACACGCACACGCGCCTCACGGCGTAAGTGTGCACGCACACACGCACAATGACCCAGTTATTCCCCATTTTTCTGTAATTACTCACCGCGGCTTTGTTGGTACCCTAAGGTATGAGCTACGACCACGGCAAATGTGACTTTAAATATGCATCAGTCAAACACGGGATAAAATGACGTTTTAAACTGTACGTACATCTTGATTTTGTTCGTTTTAAGTATGTATATGCGATAGAGGTTAAAATTATGCCGTGAATCACTCTGTTCTATGTTTGATAGTCAGATTCATTAGGCACATTTAAATATCTCCTAATAATCATATAAAAGAAGTATCCCTCCATTATGTACATTCTAAGCTATATAATTATATGTAAAAAGAAATTGTAATATAAATTAATGTTCCTAATTACAAAATATTATATTGCAAATTATAAGAAATTACTGAAGAAATTATATATGTAACAATAATACCGTTTTCTGCGCAGGTATATAAAATCGTGATGTTATTGAAAATTAATTTACTGGTAATTCATATCATAACAACATACTTCACAACGATAAATGAAATCCTTCTTGGAAGCATGTTTGAATTTTTAAAGGAAGAGATGAACTTAGTGTAAAACTACTCCGTTCTATGCTTTCCGCCTGAATTCAAGACATTGCCTATTTCATGGCAGCATTGAAATTTGTCACCCATCATTCAATGCCTAGAGCGAGTGAAAAGTAAAATATCAAAATCTGCTACACAGAAACTTCTGTTTCTAGAAAAAACGACTACACAGAAACTTCTGTTTCTAGAAGAAATGACTACACAGAAATTTCTGTTCTAGAATAAAATCCCTATATATTAAATAAAAATAAATCACACAAAAAAGTCAACTTACACACTAAATCCACAGTTTAAGTAGTATCAACATACCGAATAATACTTGAGAACGGGGATCGCCAACACCTGTACATCCCTCCAGAGCCTGAGACTAGGGGAGTATGAAAATTATCACGCTCTTATCACTTCATTACACTCAAAAGAGACTAGGTAATGCCCAGCATAATTTAGATTATTATAATATTAATAATAATCTTTATTTCCAGAATAAGCATTCCAGTACACAATATAATAAACAAAAAAAGAACCGACTATCAATACATTTAGTTAATTTAGTTAGAACACGTTTAGTTAGTTTAGTTAGAACATAAATAACAATAATATTTTATATATAATATATATTTTTTATATTTTTGAATATATTTCTAGCGTTACACCGTACCTCGCATATAGCAAGGTAGACAGAGAGAACCGTAGGTTTAAGCAAGCTAGTGTTAAGACACTCCGCTCCTCACTTTCCGCCAGTGGCGAAACTCAACGCCGCGCTTCACCATGTTGCCAGAGCGAAGAAAATGGAAATAATTTATTCTCACCGAGTGGGAACCGATCCCACCAACCGTCGCGCTTACAGGCAGACGCTGTGCTTCCGCGCCACCACGTTTTAATATAATTTAAATAATTTAAAAACAATGATCAATACCAAATTATTTAGTTAATAACGTTTAAAAGATTATCATTCAAATCATAATAGTGGGTGTTCCTAATTTAATAATATACTTCGAAAAATATACCTTTACATAAAAAAGCTATTTGCCATATAGAGACTATATCAAATATGACATAACCGGAAATAAAATTATGTGAATTAACAAACTATAAAATTCGTAAACAAGAATGCAATGAAGCATATTCGGATGAAAATTTTAATTTTAAAGTAGTAAATAGTAACATTACCTGTCAAAATATAAATAATTACAAATATCCATCACTTTTAACAAAATATAGCAGAGAAGACAGTGTTCAAAATCTCTACTTTTAACTAACACTTATTTTAAAAACAATTATTCCTTGAATGATGATCAAATCAATTGGCAAAGTTCCATATTTTATCTAGAAGCGAATAAAAATTACTTATACAGTAAATTTTTAAAAAAGAAATCACTGAAAACGAGAAAAACGTAAATAAACATCGTCTGGCCGCAGAATCCTTTGAAATGTTCCAGTAAAAGCCTCAAAAGCCACACATAATATATTGAAACAACATAACCGGAAGCCTAATTCAATAAACACTCAATCAAACAAGAACATAGATGTCGATAATCATGAAATGGCATTACCATACAAAATTACATACTATATACTGTAGAAAAATACAAAACAAATATATAAAATGTACATAAAGGCGCAGTAGAACAGCATCTACAGGTTATATTACAGGGTATTGTTGTGAGTTCAAATCCTATAGTAAATTATTGTCATTTCAATACTCTAGTCGCCTTCTCACTTGCCAGAACTATAAGTAGACAATATACGGAAAGCAGTCAATCATCTTGATTGGGAGTCCAATGAGGAGACCTATAGACCTATACCCAACAATGGGCGATTAAAGACAGAATAAAAATGAAGAGGAGCCTCGAATTCAGGCGAAAAGTAAAACAGGAATCGTCTTCATACAAGGGCATTTTTGTCTTCCCTGATGAAGCTAAAATTACGTATATATATATATATATATATATATATATATATATATATATATATATATATATATATATATATATATATATATATATATATATATATATATATATATATATATATATATATATATATATATATATATATATATATATATATATTGAAAGTAAGCAAAAACTCTATTAGACATTCAAAAATTACTACTGTAAAAATTTTAAAAGCATTAGTAATTTATAATCTCCGTTCTCCTATTCCCCTAACATTATCTCAAAATATATAATATTCTGTATTTTTACTAAACCAAAATATCATACAAGATTGAAAATAACAAAAAGCATTTCGCTACCTCATCTAGTACTGTACAACCTTAATGCGACATGTGATGAAACATTTTCCATTCAAATGAATAGCCTGTCCCTTTGATCTTTAACCAAGCTTTGGTGCATTGAAAATTTTAATCGAAACTTTGTGATCGTTGACGCTTTATCGCGATAACAAGTTAATTGAGCGTGTCTGAAACGGAATATGTCAGCTTTGATAATATATAAATGGTTAGGGCTGGCTCATCTGATAATAATTATATACCATAATAACGAGTATATGGCTTTTAGACTTTTGCTTATGTGACATATGGGTGTATATATGTGTGTGGGGTGAGGACATATGAAAAGTGCCAGCTTTTATATACATTTTATAGGTCTTATAATATTAAAAAAGAACATTATTTATAATACAAAAAAAACGACACGTTTATTCGAAAATTGATATTCAAGGATTAACAAAGAGAAAACTATGAATCCTGACTGTTACCTATCCATTTAAAATAATTATTATAATGTTAGTAAGTTTAAAAAATATATTATAACATTTTAACAACGTAAAGGATAAAATGAAACGGAATTTGTTATGGACATGGAACGAATCTCTATATGCTGCAAGGAGAGTTTTGACACTAGATTCACTCTGCCAACATCAGTTACTGTGAGAGGAGGGAAGAGAAAATTTAATATAAAAAAAATAAAGAGTACTCACTGGAATTGGGTGCCAACCTTTACTTGTAACTAACCCTATAGTGCAGAGTAGTTGAAATAGTGCTGCATTTTTTAAATAGGGTTAAGTGCGGTGCAAAGTATAATTAGCTTCCTGCAACTTCGCCATGTATACTATAAAATTACTGTTTGTTTCTAATTAACAACATAAAGACGTGGCTGGTTTATGTTCTCAAATATTTTTTTTTAATTTAATTTAAAATTTTGTTGGAACTATTGGTGTTAGATGCATCTTATGTTAAAATTATTCTAAAATTTTAAAAAAAATGTGCCAATAAAATGTGAAAATACGGTGGAGCCTATTACACTAGATATCTAATTGCTCAGAGATCTAAATAAAATATGACTATTATTTAATATATGCCTACTTATGTATTATCCTATCTTATCATTTATATACATAGCTATAATTTTAACCATTTTAGCAGCTACCGTGGCGCAGCGGCACAGCGTCTGACTGTGAACGCGAAAGTTGTGGGCTCAATTTCCAATTGGGGAAATGGATTTATATTTTCTAGTTCTGGTAAGGGGAGAAAGCGTGGCGTTGAGTTTCGCCAATCAACGTGTAATGCCTCGAACATTGGGAAGAAACCTGGGAACAGAGTGTCCTAATAATGTATTTTTTTATAATATATATATATATATATATATATATATATATATATATATATATATATATATATATATATATATATATATATATATATATATATATATATATATATATATATATATATAATAAAGGTATGTGTCAAACAAAATCTTAAAGATCTTAAAGATCAATCCAAAATCTATCTATCCAAAAAAAAAACGCAACATCAATTTTGAAAAACCTCCATCAACATCAGTTCTAAAGAATCTCTTGAGATGATTGAATATCAACATACCTACGATAAACGTGATAGAGTCACCTCTTAGAATATTCAGTTATTCATAGAAAAACGATCCATATCTCGGCTTTCAGTGGAAAATGTATTAACATAACTATTTCCAATTGTAGTTTCCCTTTAAGTTTTTTGCTGACGGTGGTACAATGCGTGTTGAAGCATAATGGGAGGGTTATCCACGTCTATTTAACTAAAATTTAAATGGGCTTGTACTTTTTTTTTTCTTGTTTAAATGGTTAGGTTATGTATGACGATTATAAATAAATTGTTAGTTTATGTATACGTAAGTCGACTATAAAGTAAATTACTCCATTCCCTAATAAATGTTAAAAAGAGGTTAATAAATGTTAAAAATATTTCCAACGTAGATATATCTTCGTATGAAAAATCGAATAAATGTAATAAATTCAACTCCTGCATCATACGGCAATACAAATTAGTCATTTTAAGTAATTTAAAAAATTTATTAAATTATTATTTTTAATAAAGTCGAGCCAGGTAAGGCAGTACATAATTATATAAATAATTAATAAACATATTAGTTCAATACAAAGTAATTTCATAAAATTTATTAAAAAACACACTGATTTCGATGATTAATTCTGATCATAACTCTCAATATTCCACAGACTATTTTAATACCTATATCGATATTAATGCTAGCAATCTAGTAAATGAAATAGTTTCCATAACGCAAACTTTACGAGTTCGAGTTAAAAAGCCAATATGCATATCCCGTATTGTTTGACGCCGCGAAATGACTATTCACGAGTGCATATTTGTCATGCACCCTACCAACTAACTTGCCTACTCTATTATAAAACTTAACACGCCATTCTGGCACAAAAATATATGAAATTATAAGAAAAATAGAGGTGAATTTTGCTTGGTTAAATTTAGATTTATATATGCGAAGCTTCGTACAGTCTGTACACGGATAACAGCTTTTGGCGCTGTGCGTTAATGGATTTCAAGTACAACATTGTTTTCGAATACATCGAAACAAATGGAGAATGGACATTCGCAATCAAAGTGCGTTTTTATTGAAGGGTTCATTTAGATATGTAGGGAATATTATTTAGTGGATAAACCTACGTTTTTAATAAAACTATTTTTATTTTTATTATATTTTACTAAAAAATTTAGGTTGTTGAGTGTAAGTTTTATTTTAAGTTTAAATTAAACATTTTGAGTTTCTTGCTGAGTTCATTGAGCCACCACCACCACTTAACTCGTAACGTCTCGACTGGGCGGAAAGTGGGGAACGTAGTGTCTTAAAACTAAATACCTGTCTACCAACTCTACGGGAAGAAGTTTTAAAGGAAGAAAGAAGAGAAAAATAGCTTTTATATACTGTTTACGGACAAAGTTTTCTTATACAAGAAAAAGGAAGCATTTTTACACTGTTTTTCGCATTTAAAACGAATGTGTAGTAAATTTCTTTTCATTTATTTTCATTTTAAAGCATATATGTAGAGACAAATGATGACGAGCATGTAGCGGGATAATAGTATAGGCAGAAGGCTTCCACTGGTTATCCTGTTCAACTTGGAGTAAGGAACTCTGATCTCCGATTTCCATTCTAATTTGTTGACTGACGTCAAATAATTAACAATTTATCTATAATAATTTGATTATTAACGATAGCGTTAATATAATTCACAATGAAAAAATTGTAATCGATAAATGTAGTATTTTTTTTTTATATTCATCATATCATTGATAAAATATATGTATGCAAATCGACTCATTATCGATCGACCCATTAACGCCTGAAGTAATATATGTAATATATAAGTATTTTATATTATAACATTATATAAATGTGAAGCTTATAAAATACTTGCATTTTTATCTCATATTCATTTTGTTTTTTCTGAAACTTGATAACTTATTATTCAAGCTGTGGGCAAGAACGTTTTTCAGGACGTTGTTATGAAAATATCACCGGTAGCATGGTTTTTAAAAAACAAACGGGACAGAAAATTATTCTATAAATATTCGCTTGGGTTTATAGTTAATTTATTAAAAATACACAGTAAAAACTTTCAAATTGAATATTCGACAATATGATAACCTATAAACATGTATATATTTTAAAGTACACTAGTGTAATACTCACGACTCCCACTATAATAAGACTAATATAATCTATATTATTATTCATATTATAAAATCTCGTACCACTCGGTCCATTAGTGAAAAACGTATTTAAATTCATTAAAAATATGTTAGAGAAGATTTGTAGCCAGCTTTTGTGTTTAATGTATGTATTTGTATGCATTTTTAGTATTACGTACAGGCTATCAAAATCTAAACGTACACCTAATTAAAAGAGATCAAATACATTTTCCTGTAATTATAATTTTCTATTAACATTTTTAAATTATGTAAGATTCGAATCCGCACCTCTTGAAATTCAGTTAAGCGTTTTAATAAAAAGAACACAAATGTTAAAGAAACTATTTTAAAACATATGATATTCAGCAGCAGTGTCAGCAGCAATGCTAAAGAACTGGAAAGGAGTCCAGGGGACCAAAATGATCCACCAAATTGCAATAAAATATGGAAATCAGGTCAGTGGCCTGAAGACTGGGTGCCTTTACACTAAAAGGGTTCAACGAGAAAATGTGAGAATTACCGTACCTTGTCACTTATGTGTCTCGCACTAGTAAAATTCTTCTGCGCATCAGTAACAGCCGACTTTCACCTTACATAGATCAGCAGATACCGTATGAACAATCTGGCTTCGTGGCTGGGAAGGGAACTCGTGAGCAGATGTTAAATGTTCGAATGCTCATCGAGAAATGTCGTAAATTTAATTTGCCACTAGTCTTGTGCTTTGTTGACTACGCTAAGGCATTTGATCTCGTGCTGCGAGCGCGTGTGAGCTAGAGAGGAAAATAATTTTGCGGTCAAGTTGAGGGTAAATGCGCCCGGGCAGCGCACCAGCAAGATGGACAGACGTCACCTAGAGTGCGGCAGGCGGTAGCCTGAATCGAGCAGTACAACCGCACTAAATAGAGGATACTATCACGTGGTCGAATCCTCAGCATTGAGGAACGAGGAAGAAGATATCATTGGTATCATATACCTATAATAATGATAGTAGTTCACTATCAGCTTAATGGTACATACTGTACCTGTAGTACACAGTAGTATTAGTAGTAGTATAGTGTACTGTTAGTGACTTAACTTAAAATATATTTTTTAACTTTACTTTTAGTTATGGCAAATCGTCATATTATCTTAGAATAAGTTTCTTCTAGCTCATTTAAGGAAAATCGTAATTAAAAAAAAATATCGAGTTAACTTTGCTTAATCATGTGCGAAATGTATATCATATTTAACTTGACAGTATATTTTTTCTACATCTATCTAATAAAGGTTAGAAACCATTATTTCTAACCCTTTTCCTTACATATACATAAGTAACTGCATATGTTTAATATCGCAGATCAAACGACTGGAGCAAAGCTACCTTGCGTCTAACATTCTATGTACCGGAATAATTATAAGAAAATATAAATGATCTTTTTTATGCATGCGAAAGGGATTTTCTATAATAATTATGATATATAGCGCTTTTTACTGGATGAGGCTTTATAACGCTAATGCTCATAGAGAAGCTTTTAGGACTAAATTTATGAAAGAGAAAAAGAATTATAAATATGAATATTATCTGGACTTAAATTCAAGCCTACTAGTCATCTATGATCATCCTAACGTCTCTAAACATAAATTATATATAATAACGTGAAATAACTTGGTGCCATATAACTACTATATGCGTTATATGGCGAGCAAACGTTGAGCAAGGGAACCTAGTGTTATGACACTCCGTTCTGTACTTTCTGACCAATTTTGGAGGCGGAACTTAATTATTTCATCCCGAGATCAAATGGAATCAACAAGCGTCGCGTTTATAATTAGACGATGTGCTGCTGCGCCACGGCGTGGATTCTTTCCATATCTATACTTTTTGCTTTAGATATGAATTTAGATAGAGCTTATATATAATAAGTAAAGAAGTAATAAATAAATTTCAAAATTGTGTTGCGTGGTGAAGCAGTAATTATGAATTTTCTTTTAAATATCGCTCGATAAAATGGTTAAAATATCAACATTGACGTGATTTATCTACACAAAATCTAGTATAATGTACTAATGCAGACTTAAATATCAATAAATATATCAAGTTACTAAAAAAATACGAAATCTAGTATTTTGCTGATATTTTGTAAAGTATACTATATATTAATAAAGTAGAATTCAAAAAAAAGTATATTTTTTTCAGGCTCAACATTTTCTTTAGCTACATGCTAAGTAATGAACCCAGTTAGTTACTAATATAGCTCTAGTACTTGTGTTAGGAGGTCCCGCTCTTCCACACTACTTCATACTTTTGTGGAAATAAATATCTATACAATACACATCTTATATCTAACCTAACAAAATTAAGATAATTATTCATTGTGTATTTATTTGTATGTGTATATATGATGATGATTCATTGTGTATTTATTCAAGAGTGTATTTATTGTATGAGTATATATGTGAGTGTGTATGTATGTACGTGTGTGTGTGTGTGTACATTACTTAAAAGAATGTTTACACCAAACGAAAGCCAAACGAAATATATTATTTTAACATAAACATTGAACCCATAATCATCATCAACTAATATCATTGTACGGACAAATAATCAGTATTGCGATGGCATTAACTAATTTATACACTTTAATTGTAACTAAAATAAACCTATATTGGTGTAGAATATTCCAGCATCTCTAATTCTCCGTTAAAGGGTGCAAAAGGAAATTCAAAGGAATGTCGCAGGATGTACAATACGCTAGAGTTCAATGCACTAGCAAACACAGGGTTTGCGGGTCTCTATGTTAATATGTTAGTGACAACTTGGGGGGGGTGTATCTAAGCTAGGTAGGGTGATGACACTACCACTTTTGACCTGAGGGAATAGCGGCTAGATAAAAGATCTATTGATATGAGATTTTTTCTAAAGGCCTTTCTCCAGAAATTATTTATTTAGATTTTAGATACTGTTAACGCAGTTGAGTTGGGTTAAGGCGTATGGATTCGAATTGAACTTAATTTTAAATATTCGTTTTGAGGCTATGGTGGCGCAATCTCATAATTTGATGCGTAGTAGCGGTACTGGGTTCGGATCACACTCGGGAATTAATTACTTTCATTTTTCAACTCTGATAAGACGGTGAATGGTGTTGAGTCTCACCATTCAACCACTATGTCTCAAATTCAAATTAATTTAATAAATAATTTAGACCTGGAAAACGTATAAAGGAGTGTCTTGACACTAGGTTGACTTCCTACCAAACCGACTACGTAGCCTACTACTACTAAGTATATGGACAAAACATAAAACAAAAAAAAAGTTATATATACAGAAATTTGAGAAAAATAAGTCATCACTAGGTTCTATTGCCTATTCCCGCATTAAGAAAAGCTTTGTGAGGTTATTAAATATCATCTTGCCAATATTTAGCCTTAGTCGTTGTAGCCCGTTCGCGCCGAGATAAAGTCTGACTATACAAAGAGCAACGTAACATTACTCAAAGCTTTTAAAGACGATTAGTTCGATATCGGCAAAAAAAAATATTTTTCTATCTATTTCTATTTTTCTATCTATTATATCTATCTTTGTTATATTTAAATACCAAGTCAAATATGCATACGGATCATTGACTTAATCCTTACTTTGTATATTTGGGCATGAACAAACACTATGCTAATCTGTTGACATCGGCGATCCGTTAATGATTTGATCTCGCACGCGTCACTGAGATGTTCATATAAAGCAATGCCTATACATATTATATTTATTTTATAATTGTAATTTAGCTTAAATTGTTTAATATTTATTTAATTTAATTTCTCTATACAAATAGAGAACATCTTATGGAAGATAACTCTGTTGACCACCATTAAACATTTGGGTGAACATTTTCTTAGATTATTGTCGATTTTACAAAGATAGGAAAGAAAAGCTCTTAGGTCTTCTAGATTCAGATCTTAAATATACTAAAGCACAATAATCTGACATTAAAAGACGAAAAAAGGTGTATTAAAGTAGATTCTAAATGCGAGACTTGCACGTATCACCTCTGTTACGAGAAAATAGTTAAAAAGAGTGATTTATCACTAGTATTATTTACATATGGGACAAAAGTCAAGTTAAAAGTATTTACATAACACTATATCCTCTCCGTCTATATAACTCTCAAGACGCATTTCATTAGAAAATCCCGCAGGAATACAAAGTTCTCGATACTATAGACTCCTTTACGTCCAATTTACACAAATTGCCCCAACTGTTGGAAATTGAGACAAACTTATAGAGATATCATTACCATAATATGGGTGTGATATACTTGGGCTATCTAACTGAACACGATGGGTGCAGCTACGGATATAGATATAAAAATATATAGCACTAACTAAAACTAGACATATGTAACTTTTTAATATCTATTACAAAATTGGTATGTACATTTCTTATTTCATATAGCTTGGCTAGATAGTATGGATCTTCACGAGTTGTTAAAAATTCTCATCACTCTCAAAAACTTTCACTAAAGAGCCATTTTTTTATTTCTATTTCTAGATTAAGTGTTCCAGACCTTTGATCTTTATATATCAATGCAAATTTTTATAAGTTCAAACATTTTTGCTATAGAAGCATTTCATTATTTCGTATAGTTAGTTCATCAAGTGTTTCAGCCCTGAAATAAAGTATATATCTCGCCCAGACGTTAGGTCTAGGCGATATTTATATATATATATATATATATATATATATATATATATATATATATAATATATATATATATATATATATATATATATATATATATATATATATATATATATCTATATATAATATATATATATATATATATATATATATATATATAATATATACATTTATAACTTTTTCCAACGTTAATAAATAAAAAAAAGTATTAATCAAATCCGTCCAGTACAACTGAAGAACAAACAGACGAACAGTCAAAAAGAATGACAAATTCATATTCTATTAGTATTTTTACATATTTCCACATGATTTTTCAGTAGTATATTTAATGTACAGGTACATTTTTCTAACTCTTCTTTTTATAGTATAGAAGACAAATTTAATCACAAAATATATTACTTCAACATAATTTTACATTACATAATACGTATAATAAGCCTTTTCAATCTAAAACAAAACCGTTTCATATATTGATCGATTCAGTACAATGTTAATTAATCATTTCATAGGAATATTGATTCTAATATAAAAAATGTAAAGCTATTACTCGGTATAAAACAAGTCAAGGCGAATGTTGTGTTCAAAAACATTTAAAATGCCTCTCGTTAACAAAAATACCTGCATTAATATTATTATGTATACTCGATTAGCATTCGGTTTATTTTCGCAAGTGTTTTATAAAAATACATATATGAATGTAGCAGCTAAAGCTTATTGCGTACTTTTAGCACTTATCTGTACTACTAACAATATAATGAGCATACTAAAAATGTTCAATAAAAATAATCTTTTCACTTACATGCTAATTTATAAATTAATTACTTTTAATTTAGTAATACTAGTGTCGTATTTTAGTCGCGGTTCAGATGTGTTTAAATTTTTGTACGAACTGTATTCAGTGCCGTATACTTACAACGGGAAATACCAAACGTCAATGTCTCTCAGTTTGTTTGTAATATTATTGGCTTTTAATATATTACGAGGTATTTACGCCGTCATGTTTATACATTTTCGGAACAGTCTAGATTTCTTCACAGGATTTATTGTGTTAGCAAATATTAGTTTAAGTCATATGACACTGATTTTAATGTTTGAAGTGACTTTGTATAGAATGAGAGCTCTTAGGAAACTTATAGTAAACAATATTAATTTCTCTCATACGTGCACCAACAGTGAAATGAGAATTCAACGTATAAAATTAATAAATTATTTACAAACTTATAAGAGATTAATCGAGATTAATAATAAATATTTTGGTTTAAGTTCGAAGTTTTTGGTAAGCTTTTACTTTTGGCATAAAATAAGTTTTAAAATTGAACACAAATTATTGATATTTAAGTCATTACTAAATCATTTTGTTTTCCAATATGTGGCGAAGCCTTAAGTTAAGTTAAATATGTTTTTTCTGAATATATTTTGGATATATATATACCAGGATATATATATATACCTGGTTTGGATATATATATATACCAGGGTATATATATACCTGGTTTGGATATATATATACCTGCATAATTATATAATTTTATCTAGCTTCACTATTTATCCTGCATATACCAGGGTAAGGAACATAACATAGTGTTAAGATAGTCCGTTCTCTATTTTCCGCCCGGATTTCAAATATTGCATGTTGAGTGGCGGCAATCAACGACGTACATCTATATGATAAAAATGAAAATATAGGGTATATTCGCATTTTTATCATTTATTGAGAGGAAATTGGTAGTTTTTTTGCAATGGCAACAAAGGCTATACTATTTCAATGTTATATTGTTAACTATAATTTCTTATAACGTTTTTTCTACTTGCAGATGCTACTTAGTTTGCCATCTTTCCTTATTTACGTGATCTCAACAGTTATTGACTTCATCAGACAAATTCCATACGTAAGTGAGAAAATGTAGACTTATCTCATTTTAAATCTTAATTATAATTTAATTATTACTCCATTAGTCTATTTTTGGCTTATTTGCATTTGTTTAGCTTGACTCTTTATCTTAGGCAGGAGTGTTAAGACACTCCTTTTACCGCTTTCTGCACCAGTTCGAACTCAATGCATCAATCATTATTTTAAAACAGACGGAAATCATTTTTTTTTTTCCGAATGGTGATCGCACTCACTAAGGTCGCACTCACACTGTGCCAATTTTGAACTGAGGTTTGATTTTTATGGATTTAAATACCATTTGACATTAATTGGTTTTACCTATCCAAAATTGCTCCGAGATTAGATGGCCGAAGCCATCTATAACTGAAATTCAAAATAACGGGGGCGAAGTCAAGAATATTTATGGTCAAAACATTGCATTGAAATATAGAATAATATCGGAATAATAATTTGCTTTTATTCTTTTATTTATTTAAAATGTCCAATTTTACTTTTATAGGTAGATACAATTTATATAACAGATGTCATACTACACATATCATATCCGTGTATATCAGCTGTACTTGCGGAATTAGCGATTGCGGAAGTGGATAAAATCAAAAAACATATAAAAAAGCAACTTCTTATATGTTCAAGTAAGAAAGCCACATATTTTATTTATTATATATATTATAAATTAATTTCATATATACCTATAGAGGTTTTATTTCAAAATGCTGTGTAGTTATGTACAGTTAGTTCAGTTCTTTAATTATGGAGTTACGAATGTGCCAGTTGGGTACAATTAACTTCGCCAATGTCGAGTTGCATGGAGAACACACGAAGGAGATTGTACAGTAAAAACAAAAATATGCATGTTAGTGTAGTTATGTATGGCAGACGAGGAACGAGCAGCTATTGACGAATGTCATATATATTTATTTTATTTTGACTACTTTTGTGATAAATTATAATCTAATTTGGTATATATTATTAAAATTTCTATTTATTTCAGATGATACTTTCAAAAATAAAATACACGATGGAATTGTTTTTCTTAATTTCAAACCACTGAAGTTCAGTGTGCTAAGAGCCTTCTGTGTGAACATGTCCTTGCCATTGACGCTCATTAGTTTAGCCACAACTTATACAATAATTGCCATACAATTCAATAATTTAATTCAATAAATAATATTTGAACTTCTTATTTATGTACAATGTTCTTACTTTTTCTGATGGTTTGTGTAATTAAACGACATATTTATGTAATTTTTTTTTATTTATACAAACTTAAATTTTATAAATAATAAAAAGTAAGAAATAAGAAAGTACTCACATTTTGAGGAAACGTAATATTAGGACACTCCTTACTTTGCGTCAATTTTTCAAAATATTGTGAATTGTTGATTGTAGGAAATCAACGCCGCGCTTTATCTTTTTATCAGAGCGAGAAAATGAGAATCATCCATCGTCCCAAGTGGGAATCGAACCAACAGTCAAAGTTTATAGTGCTGAATACAATATGTTTATCCTAATGTACTAAGATAGAATGTAATTTTTAATTCCATCATTATGCAAATGACGAAAGATGTGAATAGATAATAAAAAAATATAATAATAATAAGAATAATACAATGAACAGCAGACTAACTAGTAACATCACTTTCCTTACCGAAAACCGCATTAAAATGTATCAAATAATTTGCAACATTTACCGTAAAAAAATTGAAAATTATTTAATTTTATACTATATATATAGATAATACAAGAAAAGACAATGCAATGCAAATGTTATATAATACACTATGATGGTAAGTTGAAATATAACTTGATGTTATATTATTATATGCAATGATTAGGAGTCAAACTATACCGTACTATAAGTAGAAGTTGGATATTGATTGAAATAGAAGAATACTTTTAAATTTTATTAAAATCAATTCATCCGACTATTATAAAATGTGTATCGATGTGTTTGTAATGAGACTATTAATCTATGTGTATACAATAGGATCTCGATAACGACGTTACGTACCTCCAGCGGGTACCACAAAACTT
Source organism: Dione juno (assembly GCA_037127375.1). Taxonomy (NCBI): domain Eukaryota; kingdom Metazoa; phylum Arthropoda; class Insecta; order Lepidoptera; family Nymphalidae; genus Dione; species Dione juno. Next base: position 2,123,329 of record JAXRJS010000070.1, read on the forward strand.
GGCTTGATCGTTGGTCTATCTGGTAGGTGACACATTAAGCGTCATCCTTTGACAACCTTTCCATCTCAAAGGCCATAAGCTTCCTCACTAAGTCTTGCTACCACGTTCACGTTCACATGAGCAATTCTTCGACCAATACCAGTTACTTTTGGCCTCATACAGATATCTTTATTTCTAGTACTACACATTGTTCTGGAACTTATGTCATCTAAGTCGTCCTATCATCGTCCTGATACATTGAGGCAATTTGGATGCTATATGCCTATATATATATATATATATATATATATATATATATATATATATATATATATATATATATATATATATATATATATATATATATATATATATATATATATATATATATATATATATATATATATATATATATATATATATATATATATATATATATATATATATATATATATATATATATATAATCATTTTTATCAAAGGACAGCATGGATGCACAGAATAAATAATAATAACAACGAACGCAACCCATAAAATTGATGACAACGCAATAGATGATCGTAGCATAGTTAACTATATCATCATTATACAAGTTTGTATATAATCCCAAGAAAAGTTGGGCGTGCAAATAATTTTAGTAAGGCTAGAATATTTAACGTGAGGCACTGCTTCTTCTATGATATCCGACATTGTCGACTTATTGATATATAAGTTCAATATGCAATGTTTATTATTATTCAACGAAGTAGTTTAATTATTCATAGTAATTTGATGTACGCAGTCAGTCCATTCTAATTTATCATGAAAAATGAAACATTTTATTTATTTTATTTATATGTAGTCCTATAAGGTTAGATAAAAAAATAAAAGTAAAGGAATGTAAATAATGAAATTGAGTGAAATTGTTCAAAAATGAAAATCTTTTTAAATTATATTTTGAACAGTTCTACTCATTTTCAACTTGATGTAAATTTATATAAGTACCTTTGTATGTCTACGTTGCCCGGATTATATGTTCTAGATCCCCTACGTAAGTAAGAATACTACTAACTTTTGTATGAAGCACGTTCTTCTTCATTCTTACTGTGACATCCTCGCTAGTACCTGCTTTTTTGTACTCTTTCATTGTGGAATGGTCCGCTAAATTGACTCCGACAAACTGTAGAAAAAAATTGGCTTAAAATAAAAAAAAATAACTGTCGTTAGTTTTTGTCTAACAATGTCTCATTTTTACAATTTTCCTGAAAGTAGTATGATCATCGAAACTTTCAGGTTCAAACTTGAATATGATAACGTGACTTTCTTTAACTAAAATGTATATTATACCACATTCTTAATTTGAGTCTAAAATAATGTACGATTAAAATTATTGGATGAAGCGAGCGAAAAAAACAAAGCACACAAGCTTAAATGACAAACAGTAAATAACCGAGAATGTCTAGATGTTTATTATGTTTCAAATGTTTGTTTGAACAAAAAACAATATTACAGCTTAGAAGTCATTTATGGCTTCCTATGATATTGAAATTTAGAAATAGCTGGCATATAGCATCCAAATTGCCTCAATGTATCAGGACGATGATAGGACGACTTAGATGACATAAGTTCCAGAACAATGTGTAGTACTAGAAATAAAGATATCTGTATGAGGCCAAAAGTAACTGGTATTGGTCGAAGAATTGCTCATGTGAACGTGAACGTGGTAGCAAGACTTAGTGAGGAAGCTTATGGCCTTTGAGATGGAAAGGTTGTCAAAGGATGACGCTTAATGTGTCACCTACCAGATAGACCAACGATCAAGCCAAGTTTTGTGGTACCCGCTGGAGGTACGTAACGTCGTTATCGAGATCCTATTGTATACACATAGATTAATAGTCTCATTACAAACACATCGATACACATTTTATAATAGTCGGATGAATTGATTTTAATAAAATTTAAAAGTATTCTTCTATTTCAATCAATATCCAACTTCTACTTATAGTACGGTATAGTTTGACTCCTAATCATTGCATATAATAATATAACATCAAGTGATATTTCAACTTACCATCATAGTGTATTATATAACATTTGCATTGCATTGTCTTTTCTTGTATTATCTATATATATGGTATAAAATTAAATAATTTTCAATTTTTTTACGGTAAATGTTGCAAATTATTTGATACATTTTAATGCGGTTTTCGGTAAGGAAAGTGATGTTACTAGTTAGTCTGCAGTTCATTGTATTATTATTATTATTATTATTATTTTTTATTATCTATTCACATCTTTCGTCATTTGCATAACGATGGAATTAAAAATTACATTCTATCTTAGTACATTAGGATAAACATATTGTATTCAGCACTATAAACTTTGACTGTTGGTTCGATTCCCACTTGGGACGATGGATGATTCTCATTTTCTCGCTCTGATAAAAAGATAAAGCGCGGCGTTGATTTCATACAATCAACAATTCACAATATTTTGAAAAATTGACGCAAAGTAAGGAGTGTCCTAATATTACGTTTCCTCAAAATGTGATTTAATGTGTGAAACTTTCATGTGATTTATCATTTTTGTGCCCTTTTTATTATTTATAAAATTTAAGTTTGTATAAATAAAAAAAAATTACATAAATATGTCGTTTAGTTACACAAACCATCAGAAAAAGTAAGAACATTGTACATAAATAAGAAGTTCAAATATTATTTATTGAATTAAATTATTGAATTGTATGGCAATTATTGTATAAGTTGTGGCTAAACTAATGAGCGTCAATGGCAAGGACATGTTCACACAGAAGGCTCTTAGCACACTGAACTTCAGTGGTTTGAAATTAAGAAAAACAATTCCATCGTGTATTTTATTTTTGAAAGTATCATCTGAAATAAATAGAAATTTTAATAATATATACCAAATTAGATTATAATTTATCACAAAAGTAGTCAAAATAAAATAAATATATATGACATTCGTCAATAGCTGCTCGTTCCTCGTCTGCCATACATAACTACACTAAACATGCATGTTTTTCGTTTTTACTGTACAATCTCCTTCGTGTGTTCTCCATGCAACTCGACATTGGCGAAGTTAATTGTACCCAACTGGCACATTCGTAACTCCATAATTAAAGAACTGAACTAACTGTACATAACTACACAGCATTTTGAAATAAAACCTCTATAGGTATATATGAAATTAATTTATAATATATATATAATAAATAAAATATGGCTAATGGCTTTCTTACTTGAACATATAAGAAGTTGCTTTTTTATATGTTTTTTGATTTTATCCACTTCCGCAATCGCTAATTCCGCAAGTACAGCTGATATACACGGATATGATATGTGTAGTATGACATCTGTTATATAAATTGTATCTACCTATAAAAGTAAAATTGGACATTTTAAATAAATAAAAGAATAAAAGCAAATTATTATTCCGATATTATTCTATATTTCAATGCAATGTTTTGACCATAAATATTCTTCACTTCGCCCCCGTTATTTTTAATTTCAGTTATAGATGGCTTCAGCCATCTAATCTCGGAGCAATTTTGGATAGGTAAAACCAATTAATGTCAAATGGTATTTAAATCCATAAAAATCAAACCTCAGTTCAAAATTGGCACAGTGTGAGTGCGACCTTAGTGAGTGCGATCACCATTCGGAAAAAAAAATGATTTCCGTCTGTTTTAAAATAATGATTGATGCATTGAGTTCGAACTGGTGCAGAAAGCGGTAAAAGGAGTGTCTTAACACTCCTGCCTAAGATAAAGAGTCAAGCTAAACAAATGCAAATAAGCCAAAAATAGACTAATGGAGTAATAATTAAATTATAATTAAGATTTAAAATCAGATAAATCTACATTTTCTCACTTACGTATGGAATTTGTCTGATAAAGTCAATAACTGTTGAGATCACGTAAATAAGGAAAGATGGCAAACTAAGTAGCACCTGCAGGTAGAAAAAAACGTTATAAGAAATTATAGTTAACAATATAACATTGAAATAGTATAGCCTTTGTTGCCATTGCAAAAAACTACCAATTTCCTCTCGATAAATGATAAAAATGCGAATATACCCTATATTTTCATTTTTATCATATAGATGTACGTCGTTGATTTCCGCCACTCAACATGCAATATTTCAAATCCGGGCGGAAAACAGAGAACGGAGTATCTTAACACTATGTTATGTTCCTTACCCTGGTATATGCAGGATAAATAGTGAAGCTAGATAAAATTATATAATTATTCCAAAATCTATTTAGAAAAAACATATTTAACTTAACTTAAGGCTTCGCCACATATTGGAAAACAAAATGATTTAGTAATGACATAACTTAAATATCAATATACAAACTTGTATAATGATGATATAGTTAACTATGCTACGATCATCTATTGCGTTGTCTTCAATTTTATGGGTTGCGTTCGTTGTTATTATTATTTATTCTATGCATCCATGCTGTCCTTTGATAAAAATGATTATATATATATATATATATATATATATATATATATATATATATATATATATATATATATATATATATATATATATATATATATATATATATATATATATATATATATATATATATATATATATATATATATATATATATATATATATGTTACCATATTATTTAAAATATCTTACGGTTTCATAGCAGCTATACTTTCCATATTTAGTAGGGAAGAAAATTTTAACAATTTTTTAAACAGTTTGAATTCCATTAATCATAATTGCTGTTTAGAACGTCATAATTATAAATCTCTTTTAAGTGTTTGTGTATTCAGTGTAATTTTGGTGCGAATAATACTTCAAAACGCTTATTACATTATATTTGAAAATAAATCTTCTTACTACATCATAGGAATATTTATCTTAACATTACAATTGAATGTATCTGATATGAAAATAATTATGATGTTTGAACAATTATGGAGTAAATTGAAGTCATTGAGAATGACAATAATATAGATTTTATTAGGATATAGATTTTACTTTTACAACAAATAGTACAGTGATCAATATGACTATAAAGAAGCTTGAAGAATTCATTGATACTTATGATAAAATACTCGATAGTATAAAGTACATAGGAAATGCTACGAAAAAGTAAGTTGGTAAGTTTAACCAAAGTTATTAAAAAGATTGCTAATAAATAATATTCCATCAAATCACATCAAATTAAAATATTCTTTATGACAAGAACTTTTGAACCGTTAATTTAAATTGAAGTGTAATAGAAGAAAAAAAGTAACTGTAGAGTTTCTGGCGAGGAATTGAGTTGCTTTTTTGATATATAATTTACGAAATATTTATAATAATCATAGGCTTCCCGAAGGTACATTTAATTCCACGCACAAATTTCAATATTATATTCTTAGATAGAATAATACGCATTACTTAATCATATATTTGTAACTTTAAATTATTAAATTTATGTCATAAATTACTTGTTAACCTTTTAAGGGTGAAAATTAAAAATTATTAGCTTAATCTTATTTTTTGTATTTATACCGCGTCTATCACTATTTATAAAGAATTTTACGGACAAGCAATACATTAATATAGATGTTTTGTGCTGCAACCATAAAAGTATCCATTTTATAAAAGATTTCTCGCAGAGAATCCCGAGCACTCATGCTGTAAAACGCTATTCTTTTTTGGATTATAACTATTGACTATGAAAAAAATTATGATGGTTGAACACTTATGCAGTAAGTTGAAGTCATCAGCAGCGTTGTCCCAAGTATCAGCATCCCTTATTAGACTCACTTTTTTAAAAGCATACATATCGAAGCTCAGTCTGCTCGCTAACGAAGACAGAACAGAGCCATTAGAGTTTTGAATGTAGGGTTCATCCGAGAAAAATCGCGGAATCAGTAAAATGTATAATATTATTGTTGAGCCTAACCTAAGGCTACTAACTCTTTATGTTAGATACTGTGAATTGTGAATTGTGAACACTTAGTTTTCTTCGCGTGCAACACTAAGTTGACAGTAAATCAGTAGAAAATTTACGATATTGCACTATTCACTTCGTCATAATAATTTCTATTCCGATCAACTTAAAGAGTTCAAGACGTATCTTTAGCAAACTTTTTGCCATAAAACGAAAGGTCACTAATATACAACAAAAATAAGAAGAGCCCTAAAATCGATCCTTGTGGCACTCCCATCCATAAAAACAATCGGATGAATTCTTATACTTACATGCTGAATTGTATTGATAATCAGTAAGTAACGTGTCGTGGTGTACGCAATCGAAAGCTTTAGATCAATCAAAAAATCGGACTGCATTCCGTGATTCTTTCGAAACGTCATATATAAGCAATTCCAATGTCCATTATAGATCTGTAAAACCATACTGTGCCTTATTTAAAATATTATGCTCAGTACAATAAGCAGAAATTAGATTGAGAATTGATTTCTTTCTTAGCCCAGTAATGGATTACCATTATCCTGTAGACATAGACCTGGACCTATATAAATAGATCCAGGTCTATGTCTATAGGATTACTATTTATACCACTTTTAAACAATGGGACAATTCTTCCATATGTTTAAAAGGGAAAACGGGAAAATCTTCATCATATATATATACATATATATATATTATATATATATATATATATATATATATATATATATATATATATATATATATATATATATATATATATATATATATATATATATATATATATATATATATATATATATATATATATATATATATATATATATATATATATATATATATATATATATATATATATTCTACTAAACCTATCGTCGTATTTTCTGTATATTTACTGCTTTGCGGTCAAGCTGAAAATGCAACCTTATAACTCTCGAGTACGTAGAAAGTTTTTATACATAAATTAATATTTATATGTAAATAGTCATAAATTTGTAACATTATTGCTTAATTATGAAGGACCTTTTCCTACCAAAAATATATATTTTTTTCATACCACAAATATTTCTTGACTACGTCTTCTACGTTCGTAAGAAGCGTCTTTTACAGACTAAGGTAATAGGGGTAGATTTGATAACACTGTTTTCAACAACATTGTTGCCAGTAATTCTATTGGAAATGGGAAATGTGGAAATTTTTAAGATTGAAATTTTTCTCAAGGATCAACTAATTAACCTTAGATGTTAGTGTCAATAATGGATTTAAAATAAAAAATCTAAAAAACTACTGTTTTACAGTTTAGCAATGACAATAAATACATATATAACGTACAGGATATTCTTAATAGTTTAAGTGAAATCACAGTTTTAACTACTCTTTATAAACGTGATCCAATTATAAAAAAAGTAATATAGTATCTAATATTAATATTATTATATTTAGGTTTTTACACTTGTTACGTTCCTACACGACCTGGGGATCGCTTTGCCAGATTTCGCATTACTTGTTCAATACCAATTCATTATGAGGAAGAACTGTAACAATAAGAAATGTAAAGCGTGGAGTAATTTTTCATCCACTGTTCTGATTCGTGTTGGTTTTAATTTTAAAATAATTATTTACTGTTGTTTTCTCATATCGAGCAAGTAGTCGCCATTTTAGTTAAATAAAATAATTTAAAGATTTAAGTTTTATTGGAACCTACGCTGCCACCGTACTAATCCACTCTTAAACAGTCATAAGAATTGTTTTCAAATTAAAATTATTATTCAATATAATTGATTCAAATAAAGTTGCGAGCACTTTTTAATAATCATCATCATCATCACCACAACTTTATTCCGCTCATTGCTGAACGTAGGCCTCCTCCAAGTATCTCCATGATGATCGGTCCCACGCTACCGGTATCCAGTGGCTTGTGATAACCTTGGCCAAATCGTCGGTTCCCTATTGTGGGACCAGTTTCTGGTTTTCTAACGGTTCGCTTCAGTTTCTTAATGTTCTAAAAAAATTTACTGTGTTTTCTCTACTATATGTGACAATGGCAATATTTTCGATGTTTTTTCCTTTTTAATTTCTTTTTCTACCTATCATTTTCCTCCATTTGTTCTTCATACAACATGACATTTTCAATGTAAATTGCCCACTACTGATACGCTCGAAACGCTATATTAAAGAACGGAACTTCTTTAAGAACTGAACTTTCGAATTTTTGGAAATTGAATGCTTGTGGTAAAATATAGTGTATAAATTGTGACTATTGAGTAATTATGAAAAAGCCTGAAACCATTGTAATATCTATATAATAGTATAACAACATAAGTATATAATATTAATATAGCAAAAACAATTAAGTAATGTGTTAAGGACAAGAAGAAGCGTGATGCATTTAAGGACGGGAATTTAAAACGAATATATGTATTCGAATTCAAGGAAATTTAGGTTGTATGTGTATATTTATTTAAAAAAAATTGGTACATGCATATAATAGAAACAGCTATATTTCAGTTATGTTTTTGTAACTGAAAGGTGTGGTAGTATTTTTGTAGTAGAAGATGTTAACTACCTTACGTGTACGACAATACGGATGAAAATCATGCAATGAAAATAATAACCCGCAATCAAACCGTTGACAAATCTTGAGTGATTATTTCATATACGGCCCTGCAATAGTATGCTACTACCCTGTATGCCGGATATCCATTATTATAATTGTTTTCTTTTTTATGTCAGATTTACCAGCATAGAATCGAGTCACTGACGTCCTTAAATACTTAGAGCTTCGTCCTTATAGATACTCCATTTGACGCATCGTCTATATGGACTTTTCCTCATATTTGTACATTATTAGTGCATGCACTTCTTACACTATTATAATCATTCAGTTCCTTCAGATATCTTAAAAATGTATTACTTATATTTTAATGGTTAATAATGTACTTAATCTTACTAGTTAGGTCTTACTCGTAAATTACTACAGTTTCTTCATTTCTACAGTTTTAGATTTGCAGGAAATTATATTCAACAAACATATAAAAAGAAAAAGATCACAAAGCTACGGACTACTGAGTTACTTACATTTATTTGTGTATTTATTATTATAATGGTAACTAATTTATTGCGATTTCGTTTTATTATTAAATTTTATATTAACGTCTATTGTATACGAATATTCATTCAAGAAATAATTACTATCGGTATTATGAGCTTAAGTTATCTTACAAAAATAATTAATAATAATAATAGTATTTAAATTGATGTGGAAAATAACTAAATCGCTTAGAAATATTGTGGAAACAGATGTTCATTTCAAGTACAAATTGAGTTACAGTCAGCTGAGAATTCTGATAATTAATTGTTAATAGATAAATACAATGAATTTACTTATGAGTGTTTTACTTGTTTTAAATTTACATGAGATACTATACATTTCCTGAGAACTTAACGAAGCCATTAGTTGCAACGTAAGAGGGTTAGCTAGCTACAGAGGCTGTGCAAAGTACAAGCAATACAAGGAGAAAAAAAAATAGATAATATATGAGAGGAACACGTAAGCTGCCGCCGAGTACATGGTACCCTGGCGAGGTGAGTGGTGTTCCGAGTCGTATACCGAATTTTTTTGAAGGTGAGAGGAACAAACTTTTGTTCCAGTTGATTTTGTCATATGTTAGCTTCTTTGACCCTTATTACTTAGAAAAGACTATTCAAATTAACTTACAGATGAATCAACATAATAGTAATGTCCCTTTTAAATTTACATTTGTGCAGCTTTGTCCTCCTATAAGTATTATAGTTCATTGTAGGCTCTCATGTGATAAATGGTTACTATGGTTGGGAAGTATTTAGTGACCGGTGTTTAATGTATGAGCCATTCATTTTATCTGAGAGCACTATTTGTAATTTGTTTACCGGATATGCCTACTGTTCGACGCCTCTATCCGAAGACAAGATTTACCGGATATGCCTACTGTTCGATGCCTCTATCCGAAGATAGATGTAAGGGACACTTTACAGGTCATTTTGCCTAGTGAACCTAAAGTGAACCTAAAGACAACAAACTCAATGTGAGAAAAACAAAATGAGAGCTCTCGTATATTGTTTCAGTTTAAGACTTGCTTACTAATTAACAAACGTACTAACAATTAACAAGTGCATAGAGTATGTGACTGTAGATTTGTAAAACTTGGTTTGAACTTTTAGATTTAGAACTTGTATCTGGTTCGTCGTTACCTGCTGAATTTGAGGGTTCTGTAGAATTGGAATAGAAGCAGGTACACCTGATATGGTGTCAAGAAGAAATAGGTCCGTCGGGGACGCCAGAGAGTCAGAAACGGCCGAGTTAGGAATCTCCACCTACCCTCCACTGACGTGAATGTCAACATTATAAAACCAGGCAGTTTAGCAGCGGACTGCTCATTATTCTGTTAGATTTCGAACAGTACGGTCGTGGTCGTTGTGATTTGTATTATTTAAATAATTGTGATAATTGCTGGATAGTTATTCATGTAAGTACGTTTTTGATATTTTTTACGGTATAAAGCATGCAAAATATTATATTACTATATTTACTATATTTTTACGAATTATTAATATGCGGAAATGTTATAAAATGTGTTGTGTATAAGAAAAATTGCGTACACATACATGTCTTCTGTCACTTTTTTGGCAAACGAATTTTTTAAACTTCGTTTATATTTATACTAATCTAAATTAAGATTTCCGACACTTAGCTGGAGGAAAAAAGAAAGATGTGTCAGAAATTTAATAAACTTAATTTAAATTAAAATAATAAAGTATTAAAATAATCAGTTCAAGCTTAAGAAAAAATACAACGCGTTAAAAGTTCTAGAAAAAAAATTTTGTTAATGAAATCAGTTTTGTTAGTGAAATCTTTTTTAGCACCGTTGAGCATTTTTTGGTAGGGGATACCTTAAGTATTGTGTTACATATATATATATATATATATATATATATATATATATATATATATATATATATATATATATATATATATATATATATATATATATATATATATATATATATATATATATATATGGTTATTTTTATACATTATTATTTAAATTGTGTATATTAAATATTTATTCACCTCTATACACGGAATGTCTTGAAAGGCCGAAAGCGGGTAACTGAGTGTGTACCTTATACTTATCCTGTTATGTGCGGCATACAGCGTCAGGATAGAAATATATATGCATTAATTTATTATGTAAATTATGCCAATGGAAAATATTTTAATAGTTGTTCTCACATTTTACATTTTTTTACAAATATATTCATTAATTAAATTCTTATAATGCACTGTAAATACTAGTTTAGTTTTATAAAATATATACTATATAATCTTTTTAAGTCTTCAAAATTAATTTTAACTTATAAATATATTTGTATCAAACATCGGTAGATAGAACGTCAGTCAAAAAAGGAGTAGTTTCTATGTTCGACATATAGATACTTTTTTTATGTACGTCCTGCGATGTGTCAGTAATATGTGAACCAATTTAAATAATTATTTTTTATCATGTCAGGAATTGATGATAGAATCCCAGCCGAAGCGAGTCCATTATTTACAACGCACAGAAACAGTTAAAGCAACGTAAAAATCATGTATGACAAAATTATTTCCAATAAAAGTCCACAACAGCAAATGTCTGTCACCACAAGTATAACCTATAGTAACCAATTAATTAGTGCAAATTAATATCACAATTGCTATAAGCGATTGAAAATGCAGGAGAGTGGTGCATTCGTCGTACTTTAAAGAGTAACCTCCAAAAAACTAGCTTTGAACTTTGTATATAACAATATTCTGTAATTCTTCTATCTATTTAATAAGAAGCCGAAAATTATTGGACTAATTTTAAAAATTCCTTCACCGATATGTAGCTACATAAACAGGGAGTAACATAGGTCATAACCTAAATATATGATGGATTCAATTCGAACCCTTATAGCATTATTTTGTTGTCCATCTATTTGTCTCTCTGTTTGTCAGTTAAGACCATTTTTTAGAGAATGTATGGAGGTAACAAGATGAAATAAACATCGAAGTCCAGTTTACTGTCCTTAGAAGCACTAAACATTTTAGGTCAGAAGTCAACAAAATTAAAGAATAAGAGCGCTTATTACACTTATTAGCGCTTAAAACATAAATGATATATAACCCCGTTAATCTTGAATTATGAAGTTTGTAAAGAAGTGAGGTACAGTATAAATAAAAGAAAACACACAATAACAGTCTATTAAAAAAAATTATTACAAACTTATATCTCTAATTCATTTTATACTAGAAGTGCATAAGGTGCACAATGCAGGTACCTCAATGCAGTACTATAGTAAAGATTTCCTAAGCGATTAACCCTACCCCATCATTGACCATATTCATGACCTAAACAATTTTAAGTAAAGGTCGGGATGGTATAGTACTGGAAGTAAGAAGTACGTTTTATCCACTTTCTTGATCACCAAGATTGTAATAGGATCTTTGAAGAAATCGATCTGCCCTCAAGTGGCTGGAAAATCAAGTTGCGTGACACCCAATCCGAGTGACCAACAAGGGCAGAAATGTCAGACATACGCACACACTTTTTCACATTTATTATATTAGTAGAATTATTGTGTAGTCCAAGCAGGTGAAGCTATTGACGGTCCGTTAGTTATTTATGATATTGTGCTAAAAGCTTTTACAGGATAATATTGTTGTTAGTTGAGTTTGGTAAAGACTATTGTATAGGTGGATTACGGACTATCTTTTTCTTCTTGGCATTAGTCCCGGCTTTTGCCAGGGTCTGCCTTCCGACTAAGCTTTGGAGTAAGCTTAGTCGGAAGGCATACAGACTTTGCACGGTCTTTAATATCCTCAGTGGACAATCTATTGGCTCTCATGTCTTGCGTCACGACATCTAGCCATCGCTTCCTTGGGCGTCCGGGTGGTCTAACTCCAAGGACAGCCATGTCAAGGCACTTCCTTCCGACATAGTTCTCAGGTCAGCGCATAACATGGCCATACCATCTCAGGCGACGCTCTTGGAGCTTATCCGCTACGTCACGGACGCCAAGACTACCTCGAATGAATGTGTTGCGTATGCGGTCGGACCGCGTAACGCCACACATCCATCTCAGCATCTTCATCTCCGCGATGTGAAGCTCCTGAGTGTGCCGAGATAATGTTGGCCAAAAGAACCGGTCGGATAATGCTCTTGTATATCAGTCCCTTGAGCTTGGGCGATATTCTGCTATCGCAGACTACACCAGTGACCTCCCGCCATTTGGCCCAGGCAGCGTTTATACGGGCATGGATGTCGTGGTCGATGCCTCCAGACTCATGCATAACGGATCCAAGGTCCTGAACTTCTCCGACTTAACGGCTGGCTCAGGCCCGACATGGATGGTGCTCGAGTCCGGGTTCCCGCAAGCCATGTACTTGACTATATTCTGGTGTAATGGAGGATTATGGACTATATACTGGTGTAATGGATTTGTACTTAAATTATAAGTTTTGATTTATATCCGAGTGTTAACTTTTTTATTCATACTAGATATTACGCGTTAGAAATTGTAATGTTAATATGTATGCGTAAGTTGGAGTATAACAATAATATATGTGACACACAAATTAATTATCATAATTGGTAATGTAGCGTCCAAGGGAAAAATCTTCAGTACGTAATATTTGAAGGGACGAGCTTCTACGTATTGAATGAAACGGTCGATATCTTCCACTTGATTTGGATCTGAAATTGTACAATATGGTGTATATATAATGTTATTTCATATTTGAAACTGATTTTCAGCTTAACGTATATCATTACAAAATAGGTATAAAGGACACTCTGTTCTCCACTTTGCGCTCATTTAGTGACATAGCGTCACACCCAACAGCGAAAACTCATCTTAACAGATTGTGAAAGTGAAATGAATTTTAAATATATTTATAAATTCGCCCCCCGTGGTCAAACAAAAACTGATATGACTATAACAAAAAATGACTGAACAATTGGATAAAAAGTTATAAAATTATACGAAGCTAACACGTTACAGTATTTCTGACCATGTTACGTATGTGACTATATTGCGTATTTTCCTTCACGTTAATTTCTTACCTTTAGTTTCAAATTTCATATCGTGAAGTATTATTTTAATATTTTGTGCTTCATTTATAAGAGATGATGCAAATATAGATGGCGCAAAAATCACTGTTAACAATGAAATCACTGAAATACCTTCCGACACGTAATCTAGTGGTGATTTCTGTAAAAGGTAATTAGATCATGATTTATTTTTAAATAACTACAATCTACAATACAAACACGCTTTAAAAAATTTCTAAATTATTACCTAGATACATAAATATTACTCTTATTTCTTAATTACATTTAAGTTATTATGCATATACTAAATATTTATTTTTGTAAACTAATAAACTTTATTAATGCATGACAGATTAATAATAATTATAATTACATATAAAATAGTAGTATTGGTACGGCCCCCTTGGAATCGACTCGTATTTGACGAATTTATTATTTATATAATGTATATAATATATAAAAACACTTAAACTAAAACACATTTTAAATTAATATATTATTATAAAAATCACACTTACCATACTATATTTCATGTCTTTAATTATGTAATATATGGCAAACATTACATTTGGTATGTTGAAAAACAAGCTTATAATGATCTAAAATTATAAAGATTAATTGTATAAATTAATAATGAAAGATATATCTTAACTGTATGGTTCCGTGACTATATGAGAAAAACATATACTAAGCTATAATGCAGTTACTTCTTCTTATATTTTTCCCAAAATTGAAAAAAAATGATGTGAAAAGTCTTATACATTTCGAGAGCGATTTGAATATTATTTATATATGTTAACGGAAATGTATGTAATCTGTCATTGTATAAATTTCCTAGGAAATATATATAAATCCTAAAACGGCTAAAATACAGAGCCAAGCTAAGTTTCTAACAACAATTCAGATCAAAGTAAAAAAATACGCATTCAATAAGCTAAAAAGCTTGCAATAAAAATCAATGCTGCAATTCTGTTCACAAAAAATTATAGGGGCTCATACATGCAGGGAATGCGGATACAAGCCACACATTTTGAGCGTTGAGTTTTACAAATCTCTACGCTATGATCCACATTTATTAAATAAAAGAAGAAATTATAAAATTGCCCACACCTCAGGAACTAAAACCTTATTTGCTAGCATTCAGTATGAGTCACGGTCTTGTTTCTTGTATAATAAAAAAAAAAATAAAATACTAACTTTAAACCCCATGCTATATTATGAATGTAAGAAAAAGGTTAAAGAATGGCCGACACCACTAGGTTATGAGGAAACTGAAGCGCTTATTCAGCATTTTTAAATAACTTTAATTATACTATATATTCACAATCACTCTTGTTTTGTTAAAGACAGTAAATAAAATAAACTAGAATAAATAAATAGTATATGAAATAGTAAAAAAAATAAAATATAATCATAGTAAAAAAAAAAATTAAAATAATAATAAAATAATCTGTCTCGGATGGCTGTATATACATATATATATATATATATATATATATATATATATATATATATATATATATATATATATATATATATATATATATATATGTATATATATATATGTATATATATATATATATGTATATATATATATATATATGTATATATATATATATATATATGTATATATATATATATATATATATATATATATATATATATATATATATATATATGTATATACATATATATATATATATGCTGTATATACTATATATATATATATATATATATATATATATATATATATATATATATATATATATATATATATATATATATATATATATATATATATATATGTGTGTGATTAAGGTTTCTGTTATTTTTATGGTAATGGAAGAGCGGAGTCTCCTGGTACAATGAACATTATGCTTAAAAGGAGGCTCCAATCACTAGTGGATTGTAAGAAACTTGTTTCAATAAATGATTTATATTATAGCTTGAGCTGTCACTGAGCTTGAGCTTCACTGTTATATATATACAGATGTTGGCACATCTGTAAGAATTGCAGTACCAGGTGAGGTTGATAGAGGACATGGCGATACCCGAAATGTTATAGACGCTTTAGCTGTAGGCTTTAGTCTTAGCCGTAGCAGTTCTTTTTGATGTAAAGGATTACGACTACCGATTACGGAAATAGCACTATGTGCAAATCAACAATCCCCTGGAATCGGCCAAGGATTTAAAAAGTTACTTTGTAAGAAGAACTGTAGTACAGCAAGATGGCTGTCCTTTAAAAATAATCTATTATGTACATCCAAGTGCCATTGCAGCTTACCCTGTAAAAATAATCAGTCACATGTACAGAAGTGTTTACATATATATTTATTTATTTGTATTTATATTTATTTAGCCCCTTGACTGGGTGGAAAATTGGTCTACATTAAATAATTATGTTATATTTTAAGATATCTGTCAGCTGAGTGTGTCTGTTGGCGAAGGCCGAAGAAAGAAGTGCCTCCAGTTGCTGCCAATGTGTAACGTCTTACGCAACTCTTCTCCATTTGGGTCCCGAAGTAAGTTTTAGCTCATCCTCTCATCTCATCTGTTGTCTTCCTCTTTGTCTTTTGCCATCTCTTGGATACCTTTGTGCTATAATTTGGCTCCACTTTTCTTATTTGGATCTCAACATTTTTGGAGATCTATTCTTTCCTGGATGTCTGTTAGTTTGGTATTTGCTCTTAGTTAAGCATTGCTAACTTTTGCTTGCCTACTTGTTCTTGTCATGTTTCGTTCCATACTCCTCTGGCATATTTATAAATTATCTCTATGATGTTTTGTAATAGCCCATGTATCACAGCCATACGAGATACATGGAAAGATACATATATAGAAAATTTTTGATTTGTTTGCCATAAAAATATGGCCTGAATTTCTATGGGTTCCACCTTTGAGTTGTTAATAAGCTTTGTCTTCGTTGTGTTCATTTTAGACCCACTTTAGATCTTTCAGTATTTGGAGTTTGCATCATCCTCTCGAGCTTCTATGAATTTTCTTCCAGTAGAACCAGGTTATCCGCAAATCTTAAGTGGTTCAGCTTTCTTACGTCTTTGTTAAGTCCTCGATGAATCCAATCCAAATTGCACAAGATATTCTTTAAAACTACTGAAAACAGCTTTGGAGACAGGGGGCCTCCTTGTCTAACTCGCTTTATTCGGAATTCTTTATCCAAGACTTCTAATGGGATTTTTGCTTTACTATTTGCATATATATTTTTGATGATGTTGATATATGTTGCTGGTATACCTCGTGATTCTAAACTCTCCCATATTGCCTTATGACTAATGCAGAAAAAAGCTTTTTTATAGTCTATAAAGAATACGTATAGTGTTTTATTACATTCATTGTACTTTTCAATTTTTTTTTTGAGTGAGTGGATGTGGTCTATCGTTGAAAAGTTCCTGTATGTAATAATATAAGTTCTAGTATGTAATAATATAGTAATCGTATATCATAAAGTCCTATATGTAATAATATAATATAAGTATCTATATGTAATAATGTAAGTTCCATCTGAATAATATTACATAGAATTATTTAAATGACATACTACTTACTGATAATTTAATAAGTTTTACTTACCAGAGAAAATATTAGTAGATTTGTAATAAATGTACCTTAAAAATGTATAAATAGTTGATTTTCCAAGCCTCACAGGATTTCTAATTAATTTAATTATCCTAATTAAAATAATTAGAAACCTTTCTAATTAATTTAATTATCCATATTAAATTAATTAGAAAACCTATAAAGATATTATATTTTATTGCCTTATTGTTAACCTGATTAATAAAAAATCTGATTCTCAATTTAACTACATTAATTTAATTTCAATTCATTCACGTTAAGCATTCATTTTCTACATGCCCTAATACGATACCGGAATTATATTCAAAGTGGACATTTTCCAGGATATGTGTGTATTAAATAATCTTTGAACTAACTTTTATACTTTTCCTAAACAATTTCGGGATTGTATACAATTCCTAGGTTTCATACATTTCCAGTTATATATGTTATATACAGAATTTCCAATATATTTCCATCCATGTTATTTGAAATTCAATAAAAAGGAGTGAATGGGATATCCTTGCAAACTGATTTATTCCTATAATATCATAGCCGCAAATGCACCCAATATGAGATTTCTTAAATTTTAGTTTTTTTTTAAGAAACGGCGGATTTTTGCATTTAAAAAACCGCCGTTAAAGATAGAAGAAAATACTTGTGAATTTTACGTGTATAAATTATGTAAAACAACTACAGATCATCAACTTTGCAATGAGCTATCATTATCTAGGATATGTACACAAGCTAAACAAAATCTGATAATAAAACGAAAAGGTAAGGAAAATCTGGAAATTAGTTCCATGTGAAAAATACAAATAATGTGGCTGTTTTAATTGAAGAAAATAACAAAATATGAGTAATAATATACGTGATGGGGAAAATATTCGTCAAGATGCAAAAGAAAGCGGAAATCGCAGTGAATTCAGAACTGAATTGGATTGAAATGTGGAAGTTCCCTCAGTTTGGTAGATGTGCAATGTTGATTGTTTGTCATTGGCCAAAACAATACTTTGCACGATTACTTGTTTGACTCTTAGAAGATCCACCCTTTTTTATATCTATGTTTTCATCCACACAGACTTTTGAAGTCCGTGAATTTGTTCTGTTCTGTTTTTCTCTTCTTTTTTTAACGTTACCTAGTCGTAATATAACGTAGCAAAAGGCGCGGCACAATGAGACCACTGTGTCGAGGACATACTGTCCTCAATGACATTCAACCTTTGTAATTCACACAAATCTCACGTCTTGTCTCCTTGTAACAACAATACAGTACTTTTTAAACAGTCTACTGTGTTTCATTACCAGCGCTAGAGTAGGCACGCAGTACGCACTTTGCACTGTCCCCAGCAGTTGGCATGGGTTTTTATTACTTTTCGGTTTGCATATAAAAAGGTAGCAGTCATAAATGGTTGGCGTACGTTGGTTACGTAGTTATGGACTTGTATCTTTAAGAAATAGCCGGCAAATGACACAGCCGATTGCGTTTTCTTCAGCGTCATAGTACGTACATCGTTTGGTATGTCTTGTTATTGCGAACACAACGTGTGATATGCTGTCGTGTATGACACTTTTGATGGTTTGGAGCTGTTGAATAAGCAACACCTCCATGATGACAACACCTAACGTTTCTTTATCCAATGAGTGTATACTCATTGGATAAAGAAGTTATATAAGTTATATAGTTAGGATAAATAAGAAGGATAAAGAAGCAGTTAATCAGAGGCTGGAGAGACCCTCATCAAATTTTTTAATCGCATTTCGGTGTATTGCTTATATATATTCTAGGTTATGATATTTCATAAGAGAGCTAACAATCTGAAGATGTTTCTTAACTAATTAATTATTTTATTTCATTAATTTTTCACAGTGATCAAGTTATTTT
This sequence comes from Dione juno, assembly GCA_037127375.1. Taxonomy (NCBI): domain Eukaryota; kingdom Metazoa; phylum Arthropoda; class Insecta; order Lepidoptera; family Nymphalidae; genus Dione; species Dione juno. The sequence goes on from JAXRJS010000070.1 coordinate 2,142,803, forward strand.
TTTACATTCTCTACACGTTTGTATGGCTAAATATATCAAATTTTTCAATTAATGTTATTTTATAAAGTAAGAAATTTAAATATTTCAGAATGAGTGCATTTTCATCTCTCTAGGCGATTCCTATAAAGGGGATGTGGATAAGATAATAATACCCTTATTTTAGTACTAAATCAGTTCGCAGGGACGTCTATATATGTATAACCCTGTATATTATATGTATATATGTATATATGTATATGTATATATATATATATATATATATATATATATATATATATATATATATATTATATATATATATATATATATATATATATATATATATATATATATATATATATATATATATATATATATATATATATATATATATATATATATATATATATATATATATATATATATATATATATATATATATATATATATATATATATATATATATATATATATATATATATATATATATATATATATATATAGATAAGAATTAATAACAAAATTAAACTTACTGCAGCATCAAAGGATTTTTTAGTAGTGTCCGTTAAATTGATTAGTGTCTTGTATATGAGATGCATCTGTCTTCTTATTTTATTACTTTGAAGACACTTTCCAATAGCCACGAGTCGTAAGCGAGCCGCGTAGAACGTGAATAACATCATAATGAAAGGCAAATCCAAGGCAAGGAAAGGAATGAAATATATCAATTGTGCCAATGCAGTTATCATACAGTCTTCATTTATAGAGCAATATACTCCGGTTGAAAGTAATTTCACCGAAAAACACGTAACACAACACAAAATTACCTTCAAATTGAAATATTTGCAATTCACCCCAATTTGACAGTCAATTGATTGTAAATTTTCCAAATAATTACAAAGTGACTTGTTTTGTGGTAAAAATAAAAATATTAAAACATAAATAATGTGTTCACAGAGACATTTAGTATACCAAACCCGGTATTCAATATTTGGCCCTGACTCCAATAAGACAAGGCATAATATATCAATAGACAAAGCATAGAATGCAGTAAACATTTTTACAATAAATCTATGAACGGGTATGAATTTTGTGAATCCATAATCAACGGCGAAGATCATTTGTAATATTATAAAAAACACTTTGAATATTTTTGACAATAGGTCTTATTTTGTAATTTGCATCGAGATTAATTTGATCAGTTCTAGGTATCGAGTAAGGTTTTACTCGAATCATTTTGATTTTTTTTTCATTACTTTTTAAAACCATTTTTGTCTTCTTATTGTAAGAGTGTGACTTGTTTCAAATTTAGTAACGTTATAAACATAACCATTCATCGATTTAAGTAAATTCGTTTAATCGTTAAGTAAATTCGTTTAATTCGTTTAATTTAATTATATGAAGTGTAGAACTAAGGAGCACCAACTCAGTGTATTAAAAAGTGTCCGTTGAAAGGGAGCAAATTAAGGTAGCACTATAGTAGTATGTCTAAAGTTTTATAAACACCACCAAGGGTTCATACCAATTTCATGATTGTAGGTCAATTGAAAATATTAAAACTTATTAAAATTGACAAATTTAAATTTGCGGTCGTATCCACTCATTTTGTATGAAATGAATTATCCAATATAAGTTTGTAATGATTTGACCAACTTTCATATTTGTTGTTTTGTGCAAAAACAAAGAGCATAACGCTCATATGCTCATGTGTACGCGATACAGTTGACTAAAAAGTTTGATTTTATCTGTAGTCTAAAAAACTACCGATATTGACATTTCCTATTCATTTCAGCTTGATAGCACCTCGGAATTTTATGGAAATGTTCTTGACAGACGTACAGACTGACGGACAGACAGACGGATAGACTGATGTACAGACTGACGGACAGACAGACGTACAGACATACGGACAGACAGACGTACAGACTGACGGACAGACAGACAGGCAACAAAGTAATTCGTATGGTTCTATTTTTCTTTTGAGATAAAGAACCATAAATAGGAAAGAAACACTACTGTTTTGTTGCTACTAATGAAGTAGTTGAGATTTTAGGTAATGCATATTTTTTTACTGCACAAGTTACAGATAATATGAAATATAATACATATTTTAATGCTATTTTTACTTGCTACACTAGCGAAAATTTTTTGCTATTTACATATGGATACTTTTTCAACTTGTACCCTATGTATGATGGCTTCGTTACTTCTACCCTCAACAATGTATTGTGTATTAATTGCTTTAATGTATACTATAAAATTCACAGACCAAGGTAAAATATTAAAATAGTGTTAGTTAATATTATATACTTTCAACGATATTATTGTTTCCATTTACAATATAAATCTACTTAATTAATTAAAAAAAAATATATATATATATATATATATATATATATATATATATATATATATATATATATATATATATATATATATATATATATTGTCCGGTTCGACGTCCTTTTGAGAGGTTGAGGTAATTTGGACGCTATATTTGAGTTATTTCTATATTTCTATATTTGACTGGCAGTTGATAAGGACAATTGTCAACGTAACGTGTAATTATGACTGTCTATATACAATGTATCATTAAAATTGTTGCTCAAGGTCCGTTATCTTAAAAAGTTATCAAACTCAAATCAATAAAATGTTTTAATATTAAAATGGACCGTGAACATCAAATTACTACAAATAATCAAAGTTCTTCATTAATTACAGTTTATCTCTTCATCTATACATATAAATAAAATTTGAAGTGCCTGTTTGTGATATTAATTATTAGTATGCATTAGTAATCTATATTAATACTTTAATAAACCACAAAATATCTGTATATCTGTTTGTCTGCACTAATCTCCGGAAATATTTATGAAAGATAGATATAGATTAGAGGAGGCTTTGGAGCCACAAGGGCTTTTATCTCGGAATTCGGACAGGATTGGAATTTACTCGGAAAAAATCACGTTTTCACGCCCATATAGATTGAAGTAATCCATATTTTGAATCTAGATATCTGAATTCTTTTGAACCTTAAATAATATTTTCCATATCATGTAAATTATTAATTAGGTATTTTTAATTCTTCTCTTATTAAAATACCCATATCAATTGTTTTTTTCATATGCAACAATTTTTCAGATTTTCCTTACGTATGGATTTCGTATTCGAATTACGCCGTAGTTTGTGGACATATCAAAGATATCACAACCGTATCATAGTTATCACAACCGTATCATAGTTATCACAAGCATTGGAAAGTTGATGATCGGTAGAAGATTTTAAAATAATTCTCCACGCAAAATCACAAGTGATTTTTCAGAGCAATTTAACTATTTTCACAGGGATCGGGTTAATATTTTTACATTCTCTACATTATCACAGGCTTCCATTTCCAAATTTTTGTACATAACCCTGATATACCATACTTGATTACCATAACTTGAGAATAGGTATAGCCTTTAAATAATTGTATCACAATAGTGACATTTTGACTATCGAATATTTCGGCTATTATTTAAGAAAAACTACAATTAAAGTTACCGCACGATACCCATCCTTCGGCATTTGTGCCTAGAGTATTAAAGGACCAAATCAGTTTGCAAGGATCGCATCTATGTATAGTATTTATAATTAATTCAAACTCAAAATCAAGATCTCGATTAAGTAAGCTCGATTCGTGGATATTTTTAAGAAAAGTACTACTATACTAATATAATATGTACAATAATAATATTTTAGACTGGAGTAAACTATTATTCATATAACTGGTGATTATATAGATATTTCTCTCCAGAGGGTCCTCGTGTTTTTTAAATGAACTTCCTCCAGTATCTTCGACGCTGTGTTTTCGAAGGTCAATTGAGGTCACCCCTTACCTCTCTTATCATTCACTTTTGCTTCATATATCTTTCTTTCTTTCTTTTTTATTATTCTTTCATCACTCATTCTCTCGACATGCCCCAACCGCCTGAGCACGTTTTTCTTCAATCTCACTGTGATATCCTCGCTAGTACTTACCATTCTGCGTATGTACAAACAGAACCAGAACTGCATTGTGTACGGCCAACCGTGCAGCTACACTGAAGTTTCGCCATCTCAACAATGTAGCTAAAGCACCGTTTATTTTGTTACCGGCAGCAATACGCCTTTCCACATCCATTTCGTATCTTCCACCACCTAAGCTAATCAAACTGATAACCCTATAGCTTGCACAGTCTATATGTCAACTTTTATACAAAGGCATGATACACTGCACTGCATCTTACCAATCATCTGGGACCTCCCCCGATTTCCAGCACAAATTTCATAAAAAGTAAACACCATCGTAAACACTTCATGCGATTCCGATTCATCCATTCAAGTCACCATATAATATAACTTTTTATTTACTCTTACACTACCTAGAACATCCCTTACACTCTCCCAAGACCCATCAAGCTCAAGCCTAAAACAGTCTCCGTCGGTAGGGACTTTGTTTCTACTTACTGAATGAATTTATATTTTTGAAACATTCCTCATATATTTTATCATCATACTTCTTGTCTATCTTCTATATTGTAGTTGGGCTGACAACTCAACAATCTCTCGTGTCCATGATTTGTTCTATAAAGTATTGGTTTAGTTAAAGAAGTAAGAAGTTGAAAGGTGTAGCAAGAAATAATTATATGTTGTTGAAACGTTTATTTACAGAAAAAGTATATCGAGACAGGATATTTTATTTATTTATTTTCAGGATATTCTAACCTTGTACATGTTTTATATTATAAGCAACATCTACTGTCCCTGTTACTAGTGAAATTGGTATCAAATTACCTTTACTTGCATATAATTTTGTAATATAACTATCTTCGGTTATTATTCTTCTTACGACATCTGCACATCTTTAAAGATTTTGACTTATATTTAATAATTTAAAACAACTCTTTACATGATGCTTTAAAATTCTTACAGCTGAAACCATTCAACTACACCATCTTCCGTTTTATTTCAGTCGATATGTCGATGTTTGTGACATTTGTAGGCGTTACAACAAGTTACATTATAGTTTTAATACTTAATTAACAAATTTAATATTTCTAATTATATTCATTAATTTTTCCTTGGATTTGGCTCCGCATTACCGTACTACCATCAGATTCGTAGTCATACCGTACTATGACTACGAATCGGATGTCGCAATGCTTTAACTTAATTATCAGTGTGAAATTTTGTTTGTAGTGTTACAGTTCCCAATAGTAACATTGTATGTACAGTGTACATAATTATAAATGAACATCAATAGTTGAAATCAATGGTTTGCATTTTTTTTTAAATAAATTATATTTAACATATTCATCATTCTTAACTAAACAAGGACACGATTGATTAAGAATGTATTTAGACATCAAAATATAAGTAAGATTAAATAAGTCATATTCAGTATATCTGAAAGAATTGGATGACTATAATAGTGTAAGAAGTACAAGCACTATTGTATAAGGACAGAAAAATGTCTATGTACGAGGACATGACTCGCCATATAGAGTATATATAAGATTGGAGCTTGAAGCATTTAATGACATCAGTGACTAGGCTCGTTGTTGGTGGATCTGGAATAATACGAAAAAGAATGACCAGCTATATGAGTAACAGTTTAGTCAAGTCCTAAATGTTATTTCTGTACCAATGAATGTAGCCTTTTCTTAAGAATATCCACGAATCAAGCTCACTTTATATAATTTTCGCTCACCCTAATTTTTATTCTTAAAGAATTTCATTATCTGTCATTTGATTAGCAAGTGTTATTCTCCACCTTCCAACTCGGAGCGTCATGTTATTTTTTTTATATTAAATTACTTTTAATACAGAATGATGAAAAACTCGATCGATGAGAAATTATATATATATATATATATATATATATATATATATATATATATATATATATATATATATATATATATATATATATATATATATATATATATATATATATATATATATATATATCACGGAGATCCATGTCCAGAGTTAGTTTTAAAAATAATGACGTCAGCAATGCTGACGATGAATGACGTCATTTTCCTTATTAATGTCACAATATTCCATGACAAGGAAAACTAGAAAATATTTCGTACAAACTTTTATTAAAATAAAGACGTCTACTGTTTACAATTGCTAGAGTCCGAATGCCGCGTATAACAATATTCACTCTTATATATATATATATATATATATATATATATATATATATATATATATATATATATATATATATATATATATATATATATATATATATATATATATATATATATATATATATATATATATATATATATATATATATATATTACTTTTTTAATTTAATATCACTCACATGCTACACGAATTAATTGTTCTGTGAGAAAAATCTTTTTTTTATTTATTTTTGTACCAAACGCTACGGTCGATTAATACAAAACTATTTTAATTAAATAATTATTCAAAAAATAACAGTGGCGAAAAAATCACACCTAGAGGGAGAGATATGTCATAGATGTGCAGCGGCCAAGATAAGGATAAAACAGGTCATATTTAAGATTCAATAAATATGAATAGATTGTTTGATGACTGGAATTAACTGGTCTTGCTTTCCTTGTCCTTATATTACTATTAAACTATTCAGTATACATTTACAAGTTAATGAATTCGTTTAAACATTACATATTTTGTGGACTTACCAAGAATTGTTTGAACTTTGTTACATATCCTATATATTTCAAATCATCATAATTTTTAAACAAATTATACACTTTACACTTTTAAACAATAATACGATATAATTTTAATATTAAAAAACTTATAAATGAGTAATTATTTTATCATTGTAATAAACAATTAAGATTTGTGTAACTTATATATTTACAAATTTATTAAAATTTTGTCCTACACCAAAAACGTGGAGTACATAAAGCTGCTAAGACGAAATAAATGCATTCGGACGAAATAAATGCATATTAAAAATATGTAACAAATGATCATAATAAATGAATTAAGTAAATTATTTCTACTTATGTCTGTATTATATAATCCCAAGAGAATGGTCCGTATACCATATCTTTATAGAAGTAGAATTACTTGAAAAGCTGTTTTACCTATAATTTCTGTCATTGTGGAGATAAACGTTTTATTTATATGTAAGTCCAATCAAAAATCGATTAACTTGATAACAATATTAATTCAACATTAACTGTATTACTTTTATATAAAACACCTTAATTATTCATGATAACTTGACGTACGCTACTATTACTGTAATAACAATGTCATCTACAAATTATATATTATATCTACAAATTATATGTATATTTTATGCGATCCGATCTAATATATGATGCTAATCTGGTTTAATATGTACTTAATAATGATAATCTAAAGATTTTGCTTGGAAAATATCAGGAACTACTGATTATAATTGAAAAAAAACCACTATACCTGCGGTCAAAGTTACCTCTAGAACTAAGAATGCGTAGAACTACTATTAGTAATTTCCATTAGACTCGTACTCAGCTACATAATAGTATAATATAATTTGTTTTTGTTGTCTGGTGTATTTGGCGTTGGGGTTCTTTTGAGTTGGATGAGACCGATTTCGATTCTTTTTTGATGTTTTTGTATCGTTAAAATATCTTGGGAAATTTCAGGTCAATTGAAAATAAGAAAGCAAATATATTTTTTATGTACTGCTTATTTACTATATATTTAAAGTCACAATAATAGAAATATGTGCCTTATAAACTTGATGAAAAAGTATTTTTAAATATTGGATTATATAAGTGTCCTAGGTTACACTATATTAGTCTAATCTAAGTTAACAGAAAAGGCAGAGCGAGGAAATCTATATTCTAACCAAATCGTATGAAAACGACTAGATTCTTGCATGAATGAAAAATGTTATGAAGTTTTAATATTTTATAACTTATTTAATTTTAATTTTTTAACTCACATCATTTTTAGAAATTGTATAACTACAATGGTAAACGAAGTGCAGGCACCTATAAGATGTAAAGGTAAAGATATGTCTACGTAGAAAGCTCGCCATACTGAGTATCTATAAGGACACAGCTCCAAATATTTATGAATATCAAAGAGGGTATTTCTTTCCATTGAACCTAAAATAAAATATTTTTTATTTAATATTTTTTTCGCAATAAATAAATAATAATCCAGAGTACAATTTTTAATACAACATTTGGATTACATTTGGACAGTAAGTCAAACATTACCAGATAAAAATCGTTAATCATTAATGTATTCATTTGTTTTGTGCGAGCGACTTTGTGAGAAGTGCTATTAAAAATACTTTGGTGTCCTGACATTACAGCAATCAAAGCGAGCGTAATCTGGCAAAGAAAGCAAACAGGAGACGAAGCCTTTAGTTTTGTATAAAAAATATTATTTTCAAATTTCTTACTATTGACATGCAGAAGTCGGTCCTCAATAAGTGATTCAATTTTGCCAACTTCAACGTTTCCTAATTCGACCAATAACGCCGGAACTAGAGGCATTGTTAAGTTTATTATTAAATCAACGATGTAAAACACGTCTACCTGTAACATTAAGGAAGTATTGGCCTTATATATAGCACATATGTGACACATTTATCAAGTTTTTGTCACACATTTATCAAGTTTTTGTCAGACGCAAGATTTTGTGACACATTTATCAAGTTTTTGTCAGACGCAAGGTGCAACATTTACCGTTAAATTTACGTTAATTTTACTAGTTACTACTACGTTAAGTTAATTTTACTTTTCTTTGTTACTTAATTTATTTTACTGACAAGGCTGTATGACTCCGTATCTTTCCCCGTATTTTAGCGAATTAAAAAAAGCAAAAACAACAGTAGCGCCATCTTTTTGCCGAAAAATCCGCAATATTATATATATATATATATATATATATATATATATATATATATATATATATATATATATATATATATATATATATATATATATATATATATATATATATATATATATATATATATATATATATATATATATATATATATATATATATATATATATATATATACATATATATATATATATATATATATATATATATATATATATATATATATATATATATATATGAAATTTGACAAATTGAAATTTGATTTCATCACAGAAAGAAATAATGACAAATTCATATCTGTATTTCATTTCTTACAAAACTGCATGCGATCGCAAAGTATGTCAATTTTTATAAATTGTACTTTCCTCTGGCTTACAAAATGTTGCGCGAGTAATAGTCGTATTTTTTTCCTTTCGAATCACTTTATTCTTTCAAAAGTAATGAAAAAATAAAAAGAAAAATAAATATAAAATTAAAATTATTATTTAACTACTAAACTACTGCAGTAAACGTAAACGTAAGCTACTGCAGTAAACGCAGTCCCATAAAAAATATTTCAGGGAAAAAGGGATACTTATCTTCAGTTCAATTCAGGGATAATTAATCTTCCTAACAATAATTAACACAACAAAAAAAATATAGGCTAAATTGTTTTATCTGTTCACGCGTGATGCGATGCATTGCGACCAAGGAAAATAGAGATTCATTTTTATATAGTTAGATTATAACTGAGGGCCGTCATTTTTTGTCCGAAAAGAATGATAATTTTTGAACGTTTCTTGTGTAAGTTAAAATTATTGAGAAAGAAGACACATAAATAATTACATTTTTCCTTAAATACCATGATCGTTAAAAGCTTGAGAAATTCATCGGCAAATATAAGAATATATTTTTGGTTTTTATAAATTATAATAACATAAAATTGTTAAATTCTATTATTTCCACAATTTATTCATTTATTACATATATCTTCATGTTGTAAGTAATTTTGCTATAATATAATTCGCTTCATTTATTTTAAAAAAATGTATTCTTACTACGTTGGACACTACCAACCCATGGCATGAAATGGTAACGTATCTTAGTAGGACACACTGTTGGCGTCTCTCAGGGCGACGTTTTTTCTCCACTGTTCATCTTTGTTTAAACAAAGTATTTAATTGAAATAATTTAAAATACAGTAAATTGGCGTTATATCACCATTTCGATTTGAATGAAGCGTAGATATAACAATGATATCTTGAAAAGATAAATTTGTCTCTGCTGTCGAATGAAATTATATTTACAAAAGATTACGCATTTATTTACCATCATACTTTATGTCTATCTATAAAGGATTGGTTTAGTTAAAGAAGTTAAAAGTGGAAAGATATAGCAAGAATTATTGGTTATTTAAATGTTTATTTACTGAAAAAGGCTATCGTGACAGTATTAATAACATTATATTCTATAGTGGTGATAACAATACTAGAGTAAAATTTTTTCATACTGTATCCTATACATAGGAAGGTAGGAAAGGGGAACGTAGTGTTAAGACACTTCTCTCTGCTTTATGTCATTCAAGACATTGCTTGTGGAGCGATGTATACATATTCAAAATATTTCTCATGAAATCATTGATTTCAAGCGTAAATATTAATTTATAATTTTTAATATACACAACTTGTAATGAGTGCTGTGATAAAACCACTCCACTTTAATACAGGCCCCAGCTTGAATTAAAGGAAATGACTTTCAAGACTTTGCGATATCATAGTTGTTCTATAGTAAAGTCAAACGAAGCCAAAACAAAAGTGTTACAAAAACCTGACACACACACACTTCAGTGTAAAGAAAATCGTTTATGCAACAAATTTAAAAATAAACATGGCTTCAAAGTATTCCATAGAATTTCTCGTAGCAAAAGTCGTATGTAGTTCGTAATAACACTAATTAAAATAGTTAGAAATATTAACAAATTGTATTAATACGATATTGTAACTGGTTGTAACGCTGACAAATGTCACAAACATCGACATATCCACTGTGATAACACGGAAGATAGTGTATTTGAATGGTCTCAGTTGTAAGAATTTTAATGCATCATTTTAAAAGTTGCTTACATGTTCATCTGAAAATAAAATACAATAAAGGAATGCCACAGAACCAATTAAATTATTATGTAGAGCATACATAACACAACTATAAATAATACATACCTGATGACTGGAATATCATTGTACATAAGGAAACGTTTAATTTTATCCAATTCAATGCGAATATAATAAACGCAATAAAAAGATGTTGAAAACGTAAGTCTTACTAAGATAACTTCGTATAACATTATGAATACCAAATTCCGAAATATACATATATATATATATATATATATATATATATATATATATATATATATATATATATATATATATATATATATATATATATATATATATATATATTATATATATATATATATATATATATATATATATATATATATATATATATATATATATATATATATTATATATATATATATATATATATATATACATATATATATATATATATATATATATATATATATATATATATATATATATATATATATATATATATATACTTATTTTGTTTTCTTCTTTTTAAATTAATATTTACCTCTAGTAAAAATGTTAAATTCAATTTAGTATGTTTATGAAAGAGTAGGCATGATAAGGATTATAAAATAGAAAAAAATACAAGTATCTCTGGTATGTTGCCAGTATCCTAGAGGTAAAAAAATATAAAACGAAAAAAAATATAAAACGAAACATGACCTTCCATAAAATCACCTTGAAAGTCCAGTTCATCATCAATTTCTTTCATTTTCGACACGAACATTGAAAAATGCTGATTGTTATTTACTATTGATAAAACACAAATGACGATGTTATCCATGAAATCCTCTAGTGGTACAACATCTCCTCCATAGTATACTAAGCAGCTCATTACAATAACACAGTATAATTTTATTATGGTGGAGATTTAGAAATTGCTGCATACTTCCGAGTACATACCAAAGAAGACTCGTATTAAACAAATTATTTTGATTAATTTGTTTGATGGTCTTAATTTTTCTTTGTAAATATAAATAGAAGTCATATCCTTTTCTATTCTTAGTAACGAATTTTCTATTTTAGATTGTAAAATATTATGAATGTATTTTCTTTATTACTTTTATTACTTAGTTATTACGTTGTCATCTATTGGATGGAACTTTTCTGTGTTATACATGTATTTATTATTTGAAACTATACCAATTACTTAAAGTAAAGGTTTCGCTTGTAGTGAATATAATATGTACTGAATAGTAACATACTGAAACTTTAATCAATATTATATCATTCAAGTAAAATATTATTTTAAATTTCGACTGGCCCGCGGCTTCGCTTTCTTCTTTTATCTTCTTTTTGGATCCATTTTTTAACCTTAGACTTTGTCTCCTATTAACCGTTGTCGTTGTTTACAGAAAAATAAACTGAATAAGTTAAGTAAACTGAATTGCGTTCGTTGCAAAATGTTATACGAAATCACTTTGTATCTACATTTTTAGTACATTCAGATTTACTCTAATATATATTATATATATATATATATATATATATATATATATATATATATATATATATATATATATATATATATATATATATATATATATATATATATATATATATATATATATATATATGTATGTATGTATATATATGTATAAACATTCAAAAAAATTATATAAAAGAATATATAAAACTTCACTTGCCTGAAACATACATATATGAATATATATTAAAACTATCATTTTATGTGAAATATTTCTATGAGTAGACAGACAGTTTTCTGATGTCTCACATCACAATGTAAATTAAACACCTTACTTACTTCTCACAATTGAATTTATATTTCAAATTATCCCATAACATCACTTACTTTTTTACCTTTACGTACACCGCCATTAAAATATTCGCTCTGAGTGTGATTTTATTTTTTTAACGTTGTCAATGCGTAAAGCATTGATAATGTTAGTTAATGTTAATTATTACGTTAACAAACTATTATTTGATGTTTTTCCTTTTAGACTATCACTAAATGGAAAAAAGTAGAAAGTCATTTCTCAAATCAAAATAAGCCTACGCTAGTTAATAAATATGTAGCTATCTTATATTATAAAACTTACCTCTGGTAGTGTGTCTGGAGTGTATACAACACACATGCACCTCAACCTCTCCTTTTCCATGGCCTGCAAAAGGGTGAGTACCCTACTGAGGCTACTCTGCGCACCATGGGGCAGGAGGTCTGACCCTGAATGGACGTCATTTGCGTCGCATTCGGATTGGACCAAAGCTAATAAATGCACCAGCACCTTACGTAGGTTTCTACCGAACGACAAAGGGCTAGATTTTATATGCCGTCAGCTTTATATTGACGTGTTAGAATCAATGGCTCTATGTCGTACAGTCGTGTGGGTCGATTCAAACAATTGCTTATTTAATTTGCTTCCAAGCACAGGAGCGTAATTCGGTTTGTTAAATGACTAGAGGAGTCGCAGGCGGGTCGCTAGTTAAAAGAATACAATTCTTGAAAGGTACTTTTACTATTAGTACTTATGTTTTAGTATGTTACTATTAAGAACGCATTTCATTTACTACAAATGATACCGTTACTTTAAGTAATTGGTATAGTTTTGAAAAATAAATACACTCATTACACACAAAGGTACCATCCAATAGAAGACAACGTAATAACTTACTAATAAAATAAATACGTTTAAAGCATTATTCATTCTCAAGACGAAAAACTCGGTGGTCTGAACAGGAAGAATATGACTTCTATTTATATTTACAAAGAAAAATTAAGGCCATCAAACAAATTAATCAAAATAATTTGTTTAATAAGAGTCTTCTTTGGTATGTACTCGGAAGTATGCAGAAATTTCTATATCTCCACCATAATAAAATTATACTGTGTTATTGTAATGAGCTGCTTAATATACTATGGAGGAGATGTATTACAAATACAGGATTTAGCGGATTACATCGTCATTTGTATTTTATCAATAGTAAGTAAGAATCAGCATTTCTCAATGTACGTGTCAAAGATGAAACTCATTGATGATGAACTGGACTTTCAAGGAGATTTTATGGAAGGACACGTTTCGTTTTACATTTTCTTTGGATTGATGATTATAAAATATTCCACAGTAGCGTCGTATGTCATATGGTATGTTCCTTTTCCATTACCTCTTAAAATACACGTGGTCCTGCTGTATTCAACATCGTCGCTTTCAATCTGTCATTTTCCTGGAATCATTGTATTTGAAATGTTATGGTGTCGAATTAAATATCTACGCAAAACGATGAAATATACTTTGGTGTCATTCAGGGTGCGGAATAAAAAAATGATTGAACATAATTTGAAAATGACTGTTCATTATCTGAAGATTTACTCCAAGCTAATAAGCAACCTCGAGGATACTGGCAACACACCAAAGATACTTGTAATCTTTTTCTATTTATTAATCCATATTATATATGAATATTGTTTCAGTTGCTTATTAAATACATTTGTTTTAGATTTTCATTCATTTTTTTGCTTGTGTACGAAACATTGTAATACAAGTTGCAAGAATTATTATTGCCCATGAACCACTTGAGGTAATTATTTCATTTAATTATATATACATACATATACATATTATGTACTTGCGATTGCTTATTGCATCATCAGAATGTGAGTTGCAGGCTATGGTCACCATTCTTAAAAATGGATGTGAAAATATAAGGTCTAAGCTTGAATGCAAGTAAGATAAATGTTCTGAAATATATTTGAAAGACACGAAGGATTACACTGCATCATCTGCGTATAGCAATTTATTTTAAGAGTAATAAATATTTTTTAAAATATTTTTGTAGAATTTGGCGTTCAAAATAATATACGAAGTTGTCTTAATAGGGCTAACATTTTTAACATCTTTTTATTGTGAATGTATTCGCATAGAGTTGGAAAAACTGAAACGTTTCTTGTGTACAAAGACATTCCAGTCATCAGGTATGTATCACTTTTAGTTATGGTTTTGCTTAAGAACTGCTCGCAGCTTTGCTCGTTTAAGTATCACATTCATTGAAAATTTAATCATACTTTTTTAAAATTTTATTCATACTTTTTTACTCATAACACTTTTTCGATTTTCTCACATTTATATATTTTTAGACCACTCTGACTATTAATGAAAATCGCATACACAATATATGATTCTTGCGTCAAATATATATATGTATATAAATTAAAGCGATCATTTTTCTGCAATGTTATGAAAATACCATCTACAAGCAGATTCTTTTCTAGTTTCTTACATTACAAGACATTAAAAAAATCACAATATCCACTTCCCACAATTTAATGATTCAAATCATTTCAATACTATTTATTTTTTTTATATTTTATATAAACAAGAGCGTTTACAAGGTCTACGTTTTAGATATATTTTTTTTGTTTACGCAAATATGATCACGTTTCTGATCACCGTCGTCAGCTTCTTTGGAATTTCTGCATGCTGACACTCTTTCTCACTCTGTCCATCCTCTGAAACGCTTTTGCTCCCTCTTACCTGAAAGATAGTTTTTGTGTCCTTGGATCCGATTCGCTTGTGCTTCTCGAGGTCAGGTCCCGTGATGACAATCTCTACAAATCTCCTACTCCACCTTTACTGTGAAATCTGCTATCCTATAGATTGGTTGCTTCAATATAATTAAACTATCTTTGGTTTTCATTTTTGCTACGAGATCTGTATTGCAGATCAAGATAATAACGATTGATGTAGTGTAAAACTATTATACAATGTTGAAGGTTTCAAGGTATCAGCACGCCAAATCTAACTTACTTATTTTCAGTACTTATCAGTAATCGAAATATATATTAACTTTATCACGTTTTTATTTATTTTTCATGATGTACATGGAATACTGGGGTAAAAGCCCTTTATACCGGTTATGCGAGACTACAAGCTATTATTTACCAAAAGTAATTAATTTCTGTCCAGTAGTTTTTGTGTGATTGGATGCCAAATAAGTAAACAGACAGATAGTTAAAAAATCTGCTTAGTGGCTTTTTAGCTTCTATTATCATTAAATACCTAAAGATTTTTTTAAATATAGGACTTGACTTTATTATATATCTTTAAAGATTTTAAGTTTAATATTATTTTGTTTTTTTCGTTTTTTTCAGATGATCATGTAACTAACTCTTTACATGATGCATTAAAATTCTTACAATTGAGACCATTCAAATACACCATCTTCCGTTTTATTACAGTCGATATGTCGATGTTTGTGACATTTGTCAGCGTTACAACCAGTTACATTATCGTTTTAATACAATTTGTTAATATTTCTAACTATATTCATTAATTTTGCCGCAAACTACATAAAATTTTTGCTACATAAAGACGGCTATAAAGCTATGGCATTTTTTTTCTAAAATTGCTGTAAATTGTTGTAACACCTGGTATTTCGCTCCGCATTACCAAACTATGACTATGACTATTATTTCGTAGAGTTTTAACTTAATTTACAGAGTGTTTCGTCTGTAGTGCTATAGATTCTCCAATAGTGACATAGTATAGTGGTATCAATAATAATTATCAATGATTAGCATAGATTGATTTTTTAATATACTACATATTAGACAATAAGGAGAGTAATCAATATTACCTAAACAAGGACTTCAAGATGAAAATATTATATTATTATTAGTATTAGTATTATTTTTGTCCTAAAATAAAATATAAAATCTTATCACAAATAAAATGGTTTTAATATAAAATGTAAGTATAATTGTAAGTAAAACGTGATAATAGATAATTTGCTTATATGCATCAACATCATGCAGCCTTAGTAACCTGCATACCTCTTTTGCCTCGTCCACTGTCATTAATCTCTTCACACATGCCCATAAAAGCATAGAAATCTTTTTGGTTCGTAGCCAAAAATTTGTCCGTGATCATGTGGAGGGAAGAGATCTCATCCATGCACCCTCTTCCAGGTCTAAATCCTCCTTGGGCCTCCCACAACTGAGAATTCGAACCCCCGCCTCATGGTAACCGTCCAATTACGGCAATTTACATGAGGCGCGGATTCGAATCCCGCTGCGTTCAAATTTTTATATGTTTTCTTTGAATACTCCAGTGGAATGCCTACTTAAAAACGTTAAACACTTAAAACAAACTTATTATTAAATCAACGATGTAAAACATAGACTCTACTTGTTTTTGTTCTAGTAATAATCCTTACTGTTAGTCACTTTTGTAAATTTTGTATTATTAAACTACTTCTCTCTTCTCTCTTTCCTTAGTGACGTCAACTTACACCAGATACATTCAAACATTATTATTTTTGTCATATGCGTCAAAGCTTGTACTAGCCACGACACTGACGATATTAGAAACAACGAATTATTAACATAAACTTTACGATATTTTTCATTATATTCCACTAAATATAATGAAACTAATAGAAGATTCGTTTCGCCTGTGCCTCAGTATATTATTAATTTTAATTAATTTTATACAATAAAATCGAAATGAATCAATCTAATGTATTATGAAACACCTAATTTTGTTCGTGTATATATATATATATATATATATATATATATATATATATATATATATATATATATATATATATATATATATATATATATATATATATATATATATATATATATATATATATATATATCACAGTCACGAACAAAATTAGGTGTTTCATAATACATTAGATTGATTTAGCGACGATACACACTTCCTATTTTATTACTTAGTAGGCAGAGAACAAGGAATAAAATCCGCCTTTGTTCTATCGTATAAATAAGGGTCAAAGTTAAAAACGGAGGCGAAAGTTACAAGTGAAATAAAAAAAATAGATCCGAACTCGCGCCCCACACAATTGTAGGTGAAAAAATTTATTTTAAAGGTGCGCAAGTAATTTAATTAAGTAGCAATCACAGTACCTACTATGTCACTATTAGGAACTGTAACTAAGTTAAAGCTTTGCGACATCAGTGTAGACATAGTACTATAATTCGGAGCTAACTCCAAGGTATTACAACTTAAGTCTTTCACACAGACACACACTGTTCAGTGTTAAGAGCCATTTGAAAAAAATTATTCACTTCATAGACGTATTTATCATAGCAAAAGTCATATGTATGTAGTTTGTCGAAAAATTAATTAATATAATTAGAAATATTAACAAATTGTATTAAAACGATAATGTAACTTGTTGTAACGCTTACAAATGTCACAAACATCGACATATCAACTGTGATAAAACGAAAGATGGTGTATTTGAATGGTCTCAGTTGTAAGAATTTTAATGCATCATGTAAGGAGTTGCTTACTTGTTCACCTGAAACAAAAAGAAAATACAGAATAATATTAAACATAACTCAAAATATTTAAAGATATATCATAAAAGGATAGAAAAGTGAATTCTGTTTTGAAAAAAGATCTTTGGGTATTTTAATGATAATAGAAGTTAAGAAGCCACTAAGCAGAACTTTTGTCATTCTGTCTGTTTATCTGTCTGCTTATTTGAACTGAATTCCGGTATAGTAATAGCTTACAATTCCGATCGGCACAACCGGCGTCAAGGTTCTTACTGGGGTAAGAACCTTGATGCCGGATGTGCCGATCGGTATTGTTTGTGGGCTATTACATGTATATCTCAAAAATTAAAAGATCTTTAGGATTAGGATTTTTATGATCAAATTAAACTTAGATTTAACATGAAGCCTTCAACAACTTTACAATACAACAATTGGTTTTATCCTGATGTGCAATTCAGATCTCGTAGGCAAAAGTAAAATCTAAATTAAGAAAGTTATATCACATCAATTACTTTACTAAAGTAAGGTAATTTGATTCCAATCTAATTTAGTAACAGTAACAAATTGTAGAAGCTTTTTAATTGATTGATTTTATTATATTAAAAATATACAAAGATTTCCACAGTCTAGCTAGATGTCATTATAATCATTTTAAATCACTTGACTTTTAATTTTTATAGTGACATCTAGCGATATGTGAATAATTTAGAAGTTTCTGATAGAATGCCATCTAATGCGTCCGTACAAGTACGAATAAGCCCAATCAATCACTCTAGGAGATATATTAAGGAACGCATAACTTTCGGTATCAAAGCCATTTATATTAAATGCATTACTAGAATACTAGATTCTTTCTATTCGTCTTTAGATATGGATGAGGAATGATTGAGGCTTGTAGAGGGCGGCGTTAGTTGAATCTCTTTCCAAACTGAAGGAAAGGTTCAAGTGTTTGTGGAAATTTAATCATTGAAATTAAGATAGGACTTAGAATGACAAGTATTGGAATTATCATTTTACGACTAAAGCAATCAGAGCCAATAGAATCAAAAGAAATTGCTACATTTTCTTTCTTAATTGCTACATTTACAGCAATTTCTCTTCAACATCACATTCAGTGAATTGAACGAAGTTGATACTAGGATATTTATATAATTTTAAGCATTGGTGATTTTAAAAATAAAAAAGACAAGCCAAAGAATTGGTGGTTTATTCAATTTATTTATTTATTCTTTATTGCACACACACACAAAACAGATAACAAAAAAACAAAGGAAGAAATAAAAATATAAAAACGAATGTAATATAAAATAAATAATACTAGCAACAAAATATATTAAATATATACCCATAATATTTTATACACATACATTATATATATATATATATATATATATATATATATATATATATATATATATATATATATATATATATATATATATATATATATATATATATATATATATATATATATATATAAGAGTATATGTAAGAAAGTTGTAGAGGATGGAATATAGGAGTGTAAGCATGAGAAAATTTTGGCACTGACGGATTGGAGGCCAACCAAGCTGACGACGGTGATTGGAAACGTGATCAAATTTGGATAAACATCTATAAAAAATATAAAAAAATAAATAGTGTTTCAATGATTTGGATCTTTAATTTCAATTTTGAGAACTGTATATTGGGATTTTTTTACGCTGTAATATAAAAAACTACAAAATAAATTGCTTATAGATGGTATGTTTCAAAAATATTGCTTGCAGAAAAATTATGGCTTTAATTCTAATATTTGTATTTTTTATGCAAAAGACATATATTGCGTATACGATTTTTAATAATAGTAGGCAAAATGATTTGAAAATATAGAAATCCGAGAAAACAAAGAAGTGCAATGTGATGTAGTTTGTATAAAATTTAAAACGAATGCAATTTGCAGGTTACATAAGCGGGTGAAGCCGCGGGCAGTTTGCTGGTATAGCCATAACTATACTAACATATTTAACATACTAAACATAACTATAAGTGATAAATACCTGGTGACTGGAATGTCTTCTTACATAAGAAACGTTCCAATTTTTCCAACTCTATGCGAATACATTCACAATAAAAAGATGTTAAAAATGTTAGCCCTATTAAGACAACTTCGTATATTATTTTGAACGCCAAATTCTAAAAAATATGAAAAAAAAAATATTTATAACTTTGTACGATGAATTTCGTAATGAGTAAAAATACATAATTAAATAAAATAATTACCTGAAGTGGTTCACGGGCAATAATAAGTTTTGCAACTTGTACTATAATGTTTCGTATACAAGCAAAAAAATTTACGAAAATCTAAAAAAAAAAGTACTTAATAAGCATGTACAAAAAATATACATATACAGATATGAAATTATAAATAGAAAAAGTTACAAGTATCTTTGGTGTGTTGCCAGTATCGTCGAGGTTACTTATTAACTTAGAGTAAATCTTCAGATAATGAACAGTCATTTTCAAATTATGTTCAATCATTTTTTTATTCCGCACCCTGAATGACACCAAAGTATATTTCATCGTTTTGCGTAGATATTTAATTCGTAGCCATAACATTTCAAATACAATGACTCCAGGAAAGTGACAGATTGAAAGCGACATTGAGGAATACAGCAGAATCACGTGTATTTTAAGAGGTATGGGAAAAGGAACTTGCCATACAATAAACGATGCCACTGTGGAATATTTTATAATCATCAATCCAAAGAAAATATAAAATGAAACGTGACCTTCCATAAAATCTCCTTGAAAATCCAGTTCATCATCAATTTCTTTCATTTTCAACACGTACATTGAAAAATGCTGATTGTTACTTACTATTGATAAAATACAAATGACGATGTTATCCATGAAATCCTCTAGTGGTACAACATCTCCTCCATAATATACTAAGCAGCTCATTACAATAACACAGTATAATTTTATTATGGTGGAGATATAGAAATTGCTGCATACCTCCGAGTACATACCAAAGAAGACCCGTATTAAGCAAATTATTTTGATTAATTTGTTTGATGGCCTTAATTTTTCTTTGTAAATATAAATGGAAGTCATATTATTTTCTCTTCTTGATTTTCTACCTTATATTGAAAAATGTTTTAGATTTATTTCTTCTATTATTTAGTTATTACGTTGTCATCTATTGGATGGAACCTTTGTGTGTAATGAGTATATCCATTTATCAAACTATACCAATTACTTAAAGTAAAGTTATCGTTTGTACTGAATGTAATGTGTTTTTAATGGTAACTAACATACTAAAACTTTAGTCAATATTATAACTTTAAAGAATTATATTTTTTTAACTAACGCCGCCCACCGACCCGCCCGCAGCATCAACCGCTTAAACTATTCATTTGACAAACTGAATTGCGATTGTGTGTTTGGAAGGTATTTATGTGCTTACACATAATAATAACGAAATAATGCTTAATTTGTGGCATTATAATAATAATTATATTTTGTATACTATAGGGAGGCAAGCGAGCAAGTGGGTCACCTGATGTTGGCTGCTCACCGCCGCCTGTATATGGGTGTCTATACACCCATGACGCTGAGGGTTCAAGGGTGCGTCGCCGGCTTTTTAAGAAAATATGTGCTCGCTTCTTGGAGATCCCAAAATTATATCAATATGGTCAGACAATCCAATCGGGCGTCGATAGTGACTTGGTAGCCTTCGGAGTAGGAAGTCCACAGAAGATCTTCTATGTCTATCTCGTATGATCTTCTACATCTGATACTCGCGAAGGCGAAGAAATGAGCTGTGTCACACCAAAGGCCACAGCAAAGGCATGAACAGGTCTACCCGCATTGTCAGTCCATTGTGAACTGTTATTACCACAATCGCCTATTACCACAATCTCTGCCGATAGGATCTGTTGTAGCACGTAATCTGTCGCCATTTTAACATGCTCATGGGTCGGTCAGTTTCGGCATCATCACTATAGGGCCTGTAAAGGCACGCGTAGACGCGGGGATGATCGATACAATCTATACGCAGCCAGATTATCGACAGGTCAGTGCCTTCAATACTGGCCAGGCGACGGATATCATCACAGATATCATGCCAAATAAATATGCATACACCGGCGCGGGGTACAAACTTGTGCTCTATTTTGTAGCCAGGATACTGCAGATATGACGTATCTGCCGGAGACGATATCTGAGTCTCTGTTAAGAAGACCAAGGCCGGCTTATAGGTCTCGAGATGACAGTGGACCGAGTCGAGATTTGAGTGCATCCCTCTAATGTTGTAGAGGTGCACATGGAGCACTGGAGGTGGTGCCATTTTGGCGTTGAGCGGAATTTCGTCTTCCTCAGAAGTCGTAGGGCAGCCTGAGCGAGGACACTCAGGAAGGGATTCTTAAGCCCGTTACGCACTGGTACCCTCTTGAGTATACTTTCTTTGAAAGCTGCTAAAGATCTGCTGCTGAGATCTGCTAAAGCAAGTACTCTGACGTCGATTTTCTGTGAGAGTGTAGTACTTCCTCGGTCGAGCCGGCCAATTCATATTACTGGTAATTAAATTGCTCGTAGCGTGGTTCTATCACTAGTAAAATAATTATTAAATTAAATTAATAATTAAGTTAGACTACATTCGTCTTCTTCTTCTTCCGTGCCTTTGCCCTTTATTTGGGATTGGCCGCCCTCGTATCCCGGCGCCAAGTGAGATGATCTTGAGTTGTCCCTACATCTACGTTTACCTTTTTTATTCGTCCTTTAGGTCTTCCTTTTTTGTGTCTGGAATAGCCAGGGCAGTTTTTACGGCGCTACCTTCGTCCTTTCTCATCACATGCCCGTACTATCGCAGTCGACTTTATATACTCATTTTGTATTTATTCAAGTCTAATTTAGATTATTTTAAGTTATAATCATCACCTTCTTCTTATTTTTTGGACGCCTCTTCAATTCTGAAAATCGACCGCTAACTTTCTAAACTTTACTCTGTCCAATGTTAGGCAAAATAATTGTTCAGTGAATTTGACACCGGTGGTCTCCCTGATAACAAAATATAACATAGCATACAAAGTCTTTATTTTACACAACCTGTTTAAAAAACATTACACTGTACAAATCTTTCGTAAATTTAAAATGTATAAAGGCGGCCTTATCACTAAAAGTGATCACTTCCAGATAACATATCATCATCATTATCATTATCATCATCATCATCAGCCTGTCCTTGTCCACTGCTGGACATAAACCTCTCCAATGGCACGCCACTGAGCTCGATCTTCGGCGCTTCGCATCCAACCACTGCCAGCCACTTTGCGTATGTCGTCACTCCAACTAGCTGGAGGACGTCCTACATTACGCTAGCCGAGTCGCAGTCTCCATTCCAGAACATGTTTATCCCAGCGGTCATCGGTTCTGCGACAAATATGACCAGCCCACTGCTACTTCAGCTTGCTAATCCTTTGGGCTATGTCAATAACTTTGGTTCTTGCACTCGTTAAAGACTTTCGTCTTTAGGCTTTGCGGTATCGGTGTCGAAAAGACTTGATAAAGTTGCCTATACGCAGCACAACCCAGCCGTATTCTTCTGTGAGCTTCCACTTCAAAATTGTTTCTACTTAACGGCACAGTTTGGCCAAGGTATATTCCCGAAAACCTTCGAGACTTGCCGCGTTAAATTCAATCGGACCCGGCATGACATGTTCGTTGAACATAATCTTGGTTTTATCCAAGTTCATACGAAGTCCGATGTGGGCAGAAGATTCAGCTAGGCTACTCAACATATATTACAGGTCTTGCACGATCTCAGCCATAATATCAATGTCGTCAGCAAATCTCAAGTGTGAGAGGTACTTGCCACGTCCTTTCCAGTGTAGCGTCTTAAACATATCCTCCAAAGCATTAGTGAACAATTTGGGGGAAATAACGTCCCCTTGTGTCACTCTTCGATGCAGACGAATAAGATTAGACTGCTGATTCTATACTTGGAGGCTTCCCAACACTTGGATATACCGCCAATCTACTTGGCACCATTGCAAGGACTCAAGAACAGCCCAGATTTCAATAGAGTCAAAGGCTTCTCATAATCCGCAAACGCTAAGCCTAAAAATCCACTCAGCAGAATTTTTGTCTGTCTGTCTGTCTTTCTGTCTCTCTGTCTGTTTATTTGGCCTCCGATCAGAAATAAACTACTAGACAGAAATGAATGAATTTTTGAATTCAGAAATTTGAATAAGCCTTAAAGTCTAAAGTCACATCAATTTTAATTTTTATCCCTTGTAATAAAATTGAATTATTTAAATTACTGGAAATAAATGAGATAGATTGGACATACTAATAGTTCATAGCCTTAAACTATATTTAAACTATATTTATGATAACCTCGAACGATAAATAAATACAGAGACGGTTAAATTACGTCGATTACTTGCAAGTAAGAGTAATTTTATTCCAATCTCACTTAGTAACAGTGAAAAATATAAAAGCTTTTTTAAATTTAAAATAAAAAATATAAAAATATTTAAATATTATTTCCACCATCTGGTTAGATGTCACAGTAATAGTTACAAATTCT
Source organism: Dione juno (assembly GCA_037127375.1). Lineage (NCBI taxonomy): Eukaryota > Metazoa > Arthropoda > Insecta > Lepidoptera > Nymphalidae > Dione > Dione juno. The sequence goes on from JAXRJS010000070.1 coordinate 2,167,641, forward strand.
TTGATATACAATTATTATAGTGACATTTAGCGATCAGAAGGTAATTTAGTAGATTTTGATAGAATGCCATCTATTGGTAGGAAACTTAAAAAATTTTTGAAAACCAATATTATGTGTTTAAAAATCTATAGTAATATTTAATAACATCTGTCAACAGATGTCGTTATTCATTGAAATAAAATTTTTGCATTACGCTGGCGGGATTTTTTTATTTGTATTGCATATAAGTATATATATCTTAAATACATCTACAGACGATCACGATATTTAATAGAGGTGTTCATGACAGCTTTATTTCGTCAACGTTATAAAGCAGTATGCTGTGTATAAAACACCTGCTTCTTTTTAAGCTATATGATATATTACTTTCATACAAAGACTTCAATATCTAAAAAAAAAAAAAAAAAAAAAAATAAAAAATAAAAAAAAAACGCTAACAAAGTGCAACAAATTTTCTCCAAACCTTATTTTAATACGTCATTCAATGGAATTAAGCATAATTTTGAATGTCACAAATAAAGCTATTTTGCAACGTGAACAATAGATGTACCCAATATATGAATATATTTCATTATAATTTTCTCCAAAAAAATATTCACAAAATGATGAAATCTGCTTATTTCAGTACTCATAACTAATACACTTCTTATTCTATTGACTTAGAGCATCATTTAGAATGTCAAAAATGTCTATTACACAACGTGAGCGCTAGATGTCAATGTATTCAAAACATTAATGAATATTACAATTTACTCCAAAGATATATTCACAAAATGTTCAAAGCTGATTTCTATACTCGTCACACTAATATACTTCTTATTCCATGAAATTAGAGCATCATTTAGAATGTGAAATATTCGTTAAATGCTTATTAAGCAGATTCAATATTCGTTATTTCTTGTTCATTAATATACTTCTTATTCCATGGAGTTAGAGTATAATTTAGAATGACAAAAATAAAGCTGAAACAAGCGCATGTTGCTGCGCATTTATATTAGAACGATATGCTCGTTTAAACGAACGGCTTTTTTTATATGCTACCGAATATAACGAACACCTCTAATATTTAATAATAGACAAGAGTAATTAAAAATACAACAAGAAAATAGAAGAATTGCATTATATGTGGGTATAAAATTTTAAAACGAATGCGATCTAGTTAACATAAGCGAGCGAAGCCGCAAGCTAGTCGCTAGTATGTAATTTTTAAACATTTATATTTTTTATTTGTAGTCTGAAAAATTATATAGTAATGTAAAAACAATGATTTGAAGACAAGATATAAAAAACTATAGCTGTATATAAACAAATTCGCTATTAGAATTATTTATTAAACAATAAAATTATTTATAAAAAAAAATTATTTTTATTCGTACTTTTATTCGATTCGTACCTCAAAAAAAGCAAAACCCTTACAGGATCATTTTGTTGTCCGCCTGTCTTTATGTCTGTCTGTCTATCCGTCTTTCAAGACCATTTTCTCCAAATCACGTGTAAGAATCAAGCTGATTAAGTATCAAATATACAATTTGGTGACATGTTGAGATACAGAAAAAATCAAACTTCTAAGTCAACGTAGTCAAAAAATATGAGCGTTTATGCTTAATTTTTTTGAATTTTGTATTTTAAAATCGCTGTGTAATCAAAATCTACAGGGTACTTCCCGTCGTCCTAAAGTTATGAAATTTAGCCATAAGTTCGAACTTATAGTTCATCCAAAGGGAAAAATCCAAGAATTTTAGGTCGTTTTAAGCAAACTTAGTTTGTCGACTATTATTATATATAAAGGATAAAATCTAAAATTTTATCATTTATAAGTTTAACGCAGTTTGAAAACACATATTAATTTGTTAATTTCATACAAAAATATACGACTGCAAAATTTACAAAATTTTAAAAGTTTGTAAATTTTTATAAGTAGCATTTTCCTTAGCGGAATACGTACAATCTGTAAATAGGTACGGAACCCTCGGTGCGCGAATACTACTCGCACTTGACGATATTTTTATACTATATTTTATTATATTCAGTTATATATATTTTAAATTACATTAGTCCTACAATCTATTCACATTTGTGTATCTTTAATTTGAACTGTTTCATTCTTACCTCGTCGGTCGCATCATCAAGAGGATGCATGGATCAGATCTTTTCTCTCCGCATGATTACGGAGAAGTTTTGGTCTGTAAACCAAAAAGGTTTATGTGCTTTTGTGGACTGGGAGAAGGCGTTTGACAGGGTTGTAAGAAATAATTTATGGGAGAAGCTGCACCGGTACGATGTGAGCGGACCCTTGCTGCAGGCTGTAAAGTATCTTTATAGAGATCATTCAGCTTATGTGCTAGAAAGATCTGGCATGTCACCTAGTTTTGGCATTCAATGAACATGACGCGCCAAATAGGGTATTTATAATGAAACAGCTCGAAGTATTTAATGATGTTAGTGACTACATTCATTGCTGGATCTGGAATAATCCGAAAAATATGTATATAATCACCATGATATATGTATAATAGCTTACTCCATTCTTAAATATTATTATTGTACATAATATATTAGTATAGTAGTACTTTTCATAAAATTATCCATAAATCAAGCTTACTTAATCCAGATTTTGATTTTGATTTCAAATTAATTATATATATATACTACATACAGGGTTATTAGTAATGCAGCGTATTTTGCCATCAAGAGAATATAGATGAGGTCCTTGCAATCTATTTGGTCCTATAATACTCTAGGCACAATTGCCACAGGATGAGTATCCTGCAGTATCTTAAATTGTAGTTTTTTTTAAATAATAGCCGAAATAGCCAATCGTCAAAATATCACTATTGTGATACTATTATTTAAAGGATATACCAATTATCAAGTAGGGGTTATGTACAAAAGATTGGAAAGGGAAGCCAGTTTATGTAGCTTCATATTGGTGAAGGGAGTTTTAAATTCAGTCCAGTATTATTTTTTACTTCTTATTAAATAGATAGAAGAAGAAGATAGATGCCTACATACACGGGTGCAAAGCCGGAACCTGCCTCTAGTACTGATCAAATCAAATTAAATCAAAGTATTCTTTACTTAAATAGGCTATTACAAGCACTTTCGAAGCGTCAATTAACATAAATATCAATATAAGCAGTCCTACTACAAGCTACCACCACCTCGGATGGCAGTTCTATAGAGAAGAGCAAGAACAATCGACACTCAACATTTGCTCTTTTTTAATGTAATTTGACATAAAATTTGTAATTTGTAAATGTAATTTTACAATAAATCTGTGGTTAACCTCTCAAATGGGCATCAACAATACTTAACTACACACACTAACATCCGTATAATATTTGATTGGATTGAGTTATATACTTTCCCTAATATGAGTAAAATGTTTTTAATCTTGACATTTAATGTTGAAATTGTTCGAAGGGAAGTCTGTAAGTATTTATGGAATATTATATATGCGTATACCTTGGGACATAAACAATTTATTTATCTTCTGAAGCCGAACACTAGGTGTAATTAGCTTATTTTCCTTGTCCTTGTTTATCACTGTTTATTTTTTAAATAATTGGTAATATTTTTAGGTATAAACAAAACATTATTGTAGATATATTGTGACGCAACCGTAACCATAACCGTAATCGTAAGAATACCCGCTTTATTAAAATCTTTTTACATATAGTCCCAAGCTCTCATGTTGTAAATAGCCTGCACTACTAGTTAAGTACGGTGTCAGTGAAGGATCCAAAAAAAAACAAATCTTAAATTTTTTTTATTTAAAATTACAATTTATACTTGCTCGAAATAAGAAAACAAGAGTGAATAATTATTTTAATATTAAAACTAACATGAATTAAAACAATAGATGAACAATGACTCTACGTTTTACACTTCTTATTGTTACAATTCTTGGATCTGATGCAATGTATTAAACAAGTTATGCGAAATCTGGCTAAGCGATCCCCGAGCAGTGTGGGCACGTAACACCTCCCTTCTGAAGAACAGCACCTATTCAATGTCCTTGGATCTTGAACAGTGCTGGAATATATGTTCCACTGGATCTGGAGTTCCAGATTCGGTCTTTGATGTTTCTCTTTCGGTTGATGCTTTTCGTTTACGAATTTTCTTATGAATTTTAACAATTATAATGAAGATGCTTATTATAGTTGCCGTTATAATTATTCCATGTAGCGGAATCGTTATAAGATAAAGGCTATCAGATGTTGTAGATACATTTGAAATAGATTGTGTGCGGAGATATTTCTATTTACTTAAAATATGTTGATGCAAAAAAAAATAAAACAACAAAAAAAGCAACAATTTATTGAGTTAAGTTTTAGTGTTAATTCGGAATTTTCCTTTTTTGTTGTATTAATACTTGTTAAATCAATAATTTCCAAAGCTTGTCCTTTTATACTATTATTTCTATTAATTAAAGTAAGTAGCGTACTTTGTATAGAACATCCTGCTGGTAACATTACGAGATAGCTTCCCTATATTTTCATATATTTCTGCTGGTTGCACGATAGTTTCAATTTAATTGGTTTTTTTTACCGGTATCAATAAGTAATATTAAAGGGGGATTTCTAATCTGTATATAGAGTAGTTGACGCTGAATTTGGAAACTAATTATTTTTTTTTCATTTCCTGAAAACCCTCTTTATCAGAAGGGGTTAATGGCGACGGTTGTCCTACGGAAGGTTCATTTGGTACGGGAAAATTCATCAGCATTATAATAATCTTCTAAATTTTCGTTACTATAGTCGTCATAAGTATAATAATTACTGTAGTCATTATCGTAGTAATTGTCGTAACAAAACCTACAACCTGCTTTCGATGATATGGAAAGAAAATCATATGGATAAATGAAATATCCCGACATCTTGGGATTCCATCGAAGACATTGTGTAAACGATATGTTGTTAAGAATACAAAAAAGTTGACACTACAGATGTATGCATTAAAGATGATATGGTACAGAATATGTTATATTTATACAGAATATGTGAATATGTATCACTTGTGTTGAACTAAAATTAAAATAAAATGACGCTTACAATCAAGGCGATTTGTGTGATAAAGAAAAGGATAATTCTTTTAAGCTATACCAAGACTGAATTCACTAAAATGGCAAATTATTTAAAGTTCAAGCAGCGAGTATGAAAACAATCCACTTAACTGTAAAATTAAAGGAAATAAAACTAAAAGCCCGTAAAAACTAAGAGAGATGGACAGAATAACACTAAAGATATATGTGAAAATAACGACATTGAATGTTTTGAAAGCTATTAAAATACGAAATCACAATTCGAATTAATTTCCGGATCCAGTATAATGTGTAATATGTCAGGACAGGCTGAATAAACGCTATAAAAATGTGTTATGATAATTTGTGTGATATTATAATTATCTTATTTAAAAAAACACAAAATGTTTTGTTCATTATTATGGCCCATGGCAAAGAGGCAACTCTTAGAGATAATTGTTGTTACAAGAGTAAAACTGCTTATCATTTGGTTTGGAATTATTTTCATAATATAATACAACTAATAAAAAATAATGATAATTTTTGAACATTTCTGGTGTGAGTTAAAGAAAATTTGCATATGCAAGAAATTTAAACAATAATTATCACTTCAAAATATTCCATAGAATTTCTCATAGCAAAAATCGTTATGTAGTTGATCGTAACACTAATCAATATAGTTAGAAATATTAACAAATTGTATTAATACGATAATGTAACTGGTTGTAACGCTGACAAATGTCACAAACATCGACATATCGACTGTTATAAAACGGAAGATGGTGTATTTGAATGGTCTCAGTTGTAAGAATTTTAATGCATCATGTAAAGAGTTGATTATATGTTTATCTGAAAAAAAAATACAAAAAATCTAATGCCACAAAACTAAGTAAATAATTATATAGAGCATACATAACACAACTATAAATGATACATACCTGATGACTGGAATAACTTTCTACATAAGAAACGTTTAATTTTATCCAACTCAATGCGAATACATTCGCAATAAAAAGATGTTAAAAATGTAAGTCCTATTAAGATAACTTCGTATATCATTATGAATACCAAATTCTGAAATAATAAGTTATATATTACTAATTACTTTGTAAAATTTATATATATGTATATATATATATATATATATATATATATATATATATATATATATATATATATATATATATATATATATATATATATGTATATATATATATATATATATATATATATATATATATATATATATATATATATATATATATAAAATTAAACATTTACCTGAAGTGGTTCACGGGCAATAATAAGTTTTGCAATTTGTATTATAATGTTTCGTACACAAGCAAAAATATTAACGAAAATCTAAAACATGTTAAATTCAATTTCGTTTAACATATGAAGGAAAAATTTACGATACGGATTATTAAATAGAAAAAAATTACAAGTATCTTTGGTGTGTTGCCAGTATCCTCGAGGTTACTTATTAACTTGGAGTAAATCTTCAGATAATGAACGGTCATTTTCATATTATGTTCAATCAATTTTTTATTCCGCACCCTGAATGACACCAACGTATGTTTCATCGTTTTACGTAGATATTTAATTCTATGCCATAACATTTCAAATACAATGATTCCAGGGAAGTGACAGATTGAAAGGGACGTAGACGAATACAATATAGACACGTGTGTTCTAAGAGGTATTGGAAAAGGAATCTTGGCTACATACGATGCCATTGTGGAATATTTTATAATCATTAATCCAAAGAAAATGTAAAATGAAACGTGACCTTCCATAAAATCTCCTTGAAAATCCAGTTCATCATCAATTTCTTTCATTTTCAACACGTACATTGAAAAATGCTGATTGTTACTTACTATTGATAAAATACAAATGACGATGTTATCCATGAAATCCTCTATTGGTACAACATCTCCTCCATAATACACTAAGCAGCTCATTACAATAACACAGTATAATTTTATTATGGTGGAGATATAGAAATTGCTGCATACCTCCGAGTACATACCAAAGAAGACCCGTATTAAACAAATTATTTTGATTAATTTGTTTGATGGCCTTAATTTTTCTTTGTAAATATAAATGGAAGTCATATTATTTTCTTTTCTTATTAACGAATTTTCACTCGTAGATTGAAAAATAATATGAATGTATTTATTTCACGACTTCGTTATTACGTTGTCATCTATTCGATTGAACCTTCGTGTGAAATGTGTATATTTATTTTTCAAAACTATACCAATTACTTAAAGTAAAGGTATCGTTTGTAGTAAATACTGTACTGAATAGTAACACACTGAAAGTTTAATCAATATTACTTGTTTACTCACATTTTTAACTTTCAACCTGCCCGTAGCTTCGTCCGCTTGAACTACACAATAATTTATTTAACAAACTTTATTGCGTTCGTGTGTTTGCAGCGGCCCTATCTTCATAATTTGAACTTCTTTTTGGACTCATTTTATCTGAATAAGTAAAGTAAAGTTAATTGCGTTCGTTTCGATTTGATACAAGCTGTTATTTAGTTTTCGTTTTAGAGATGGTGTGCTTTTATTGAAAATAAGTGATTAATTCGACAAAATCTACAATTTTCCTTTATGCAGTTTTTTAACCTTTTGTATAAACATCAATATAGCTAAGTTAATTTCTCAAACTTAAAATTATGCCTACCTTACTATGCTTATCAAGTAGCTTGATGAATATTAAGCTTAGCTTCATATCATAAAATACTACCTCTCTTTTCACATAGGTAAAATAACTTGATAGACATTAGTGTATAGAAAACTCATGTACATTGTACATGTACATGCATTCATAAATGCATGTTTTCGCAACAGTTTTTCATAGCCACTATTTACCACACTCGTAGTATGTTGCTATAAGTATAGTAAGGTTATAATAAGCCTCTTCCCAGGATGAGTATCATTTGCTATGCTGATGAAAGTCACGTCACCACCCGGGGATCAAATTATGAGGAGGTCTAACACTTGGCCGAAGCTGGCACCAATATTGTAATAAACAGCATCGATGCGCTGGGTCTAAGCGTCTCTATATCCAAGACTGTGGCTCTCCTACTCCATGGCCTGCGTAGAGTTACCCCCTGGAGGCTACTCTGCGCATCCAGGGGCAGGAGGTGGAGATACAGCCCCAGATTAAATATCTGGGTCAGACCCAGGATGGACGATGGTCATTTGCGTCGCACTTTGCTCGGCTTGGACTGGAGCTAATAAATGCAATCCTGAGCAGGCTTTTCCAAAACGTCGAAGAGACAGATGTTCCATGCTGACAGCTTTATATGGTATGGTACCCCCGTATAGGTGAATTCTCTCATTGCTCGCAATAAGGCTCAATTGTTGAATGCGCTACGGGTCATAGTGGTGAGAGCAATTCGGGGTACCGAACAGTGGCCTGGACAACGAACCTCTATTGGCGGGCGATCCACCGTGGGAGATACAAGCAGAAGTGTTATCTCTTCCAGGCAACTCAATAAAAAGAAAAGAATAACGCTGGAATATAGGCCAATGTTAGGTATATATACATATACATATATATATACATATATATATATATATATATATATATATATATATATATATATATATATATATATATATATATATATATATATATATATATATATATATATATATATATATATATATATGTGTACAGCTGTACAGCTGAGAGGCAATTCCAATCTGTTATCACTCTGCGATCTTAGACTGAGAGAATGATTCGGGAGTGTACAGGTGGAAAAGGATAGTGTAAAGCAGAGCGAGGGTATGGAGATTACGAGGGTGTGAGCCATCTAAGTTTGATCCCATATTCAGAGATATGATCATATTTTTCAATGAAAATGTGAATCAGATGGCCATATTTTGTAACTGCTCTGATTTGTCCAGTAGAATTTGAGGAAGGTCACAATAACATGAGTTGGAGTAATTTAGGAGAGGAAGGAGAAGAGTTTGGATAAGGGATATTTTGATTTTTATAGGAAGGAGTTCTTCCATCTTCTCAGTCGGCACACCACAACAAAAAATTTTCTACTCGCTTCCGAAACATGGGGAGACTATGAAAAGGTATTATCCATTGTAAGACCCAAGCTCTTAACAATACTGCGGATTTCTAATCTAGCTCCACTGAATAGTGTAGGAAATATGGATGAAAAAGGAATTTTCGATAGTTGCTGACGGCTGCCAATGAGAGGTATCTGATAATTGCTTGCATACATAGATAATCCAAATGATTTATTCCAATTGCTGACTGAATCAAGATTGGAAATGAGCGCAACTATAACATTATGGAGGTCATCAATAGGTGTCGTTATGTAAATTTGTAGATCGTCAGTGTCAGAATGCAATTCCATTTCTATAGATGAGAGGGTACAGTAAGGGTATTAGAGATAGAGTTAATAAAAATGGAAAAGAGAAGTGGAGATAGGATACCAACTTAAGGTACACCAGCTTTACGATTATATGAGGAGGAGTATTTATCATTCTACGTTATACACTGCTTGCAGCCGTACAAATAAGAGCGGGACTAATCAATACTTCTAAGTGAAATATTTATAGATTTTAAGATAGCAAGAAGTATATCATAATCTAGTGTTAAAAGCATTGGAGAAATCTAGTAGAGCAATAACACTCAATTGCTGGTTGTCGATTCCCTGTCTTACGTCATCATCATAATCATCAGATCAATATTCGTGCTGTGACCCGGACTGAATCCTGACTAAAAATGACGGAGGATATTGTATTTGGAGAGATGTGAAGAGAGTTGACAATAGACTATCCGCACTAATACTTTTGAAAGAAATGGAAGTCTTAATATAGGTCGACAGTGAGAAAAGGAGGTAGGATAAGAGATTTTAGGAATAGGGATAACGTCCACCATTAGTTCGCCAGCTGGAGGAAAAAGAACCAGAAGAATGGAAATAGTTTAGAATGTGACAGAGAACAGTCGTGAGATGTTTGAAGGCTAAACAAAGCATTTAACGACTTAGCCCATCACAATCAATCGCATCTGACCTAACTGTTGCTATGTGTTTCTTGACTTCCTTACACGAGACATGTAAAAATTTAAAAGACCCAATATTACACTTAGAATTAAACAAGAGGGAATGAGGCGTGCGGGATTTAGTACTGTCATCCAAAAGTTACCGGTGATTCCCACAATACCATAAGGAAGTTCTTATCTATATGTGCGGTTTGCGTAAACATATTTCCCAGTGTAATCATTTTTTTTCAAAAAAGAACCTTTCTGTCATATATCATTTTATGATGCTCTATATATATATATATATATATATATATATATATATATATATACTTATATATATATATATATATATATATATATATATATATATATATTATATATATATATATATATATATATATATATATATATATATATATATATTATATATATATAACTATATATATATATATATATATATATATATATATATATATATATATATATATATATATATATGACTTTATATTTGCAAAGAAAAATTAAGGCCATCACACAAATTAATCAAAACAATTTGTTTAATACGCGTCTTCTTTGGTATGTACTCGGAGGTGTGCAGCAATTTCTATATCTCCACCATAATAAATTATACTGTGTTATGTAATGAGCTGCTTAGTATATTTTGGAGATGTTATATCAATACACGATTTAACGGATTACATCGTAATCTGTATTTTGTCAATAATAAGTAAAAATCAGCAATTAATCAATCAAAATCAATTGATGATGAACTGGATTTTCAAGGAGATTTCGTGGAAGGATACGTTTCATTTTACATTTTCTTTGGATTGATGATTATAAAATATTCCACAATGGCATCGTATGTAGCCAAGATTCCTTTTCCAATACCTCTTAGAACTCACGTGTCTATATTGTATTTGTTGTTGTTGTTGTCTTTATATATGGCGTTTCGAGCGTGCCAGTGGAGCACAAATCACTTCGCCAATGTCACGTTGAATGGAGAACACACAAAAGAGAGTGTACGGTAAAAAAGAGCTAATATTACACTATAGAAGAATGCATGTTTTAAAGAGATCCAGTTTAAATCCTTCACCTATAACAAAATTAACAGATATCTACAATATGAACAGATAACAAATAAGGTTAGTAATAAATAATATTTTACATAAGTGTTAGCTTATACTTTAATATTATTATATTTAATATATTTACATAAAAATTTACACAAAGGACTAAACACAAACATCAACAAACACTGAACATTAAGGGGACGGGGGACTTTGAGAGGAAGGGCATCGTATAAGGGACGGATTAATTTAGGGCAAGAGAAAAGGATATGGGAAAGGGAACCGTCGTCCAAGCCACATTCACACAATGAGTGGTCCCTGACCCTGATCTTAGCCAGATGCACAGGTGTACATGCATGTCCAAGACGTAAGCGACAAATTGTAGATATAACCCTCCGTTCAGTAAATCTTTGATAGAAGAACCAAGGACGCTTTGGTATATCCGGCTGGAGAAATGCATAATATTTACCCTTGTGAGATTTAGATAAGTCCCAGTATTCAGACCAAGACTTGTCCAAGTGAGTGGCTGCAAGAGACAACAGATCCTGAGCCGAATTAGAAAAGTGATCCAGAGTACCACACTGGATCGCTAATTTTGCGCACGAGTCTGCAGATTCATTCCCACTAATTCCAGAGTGACCTGGAATCCATACAAGAGTGACCTCCAAACCCTTTAGATGACATGAGAATAATTCTTCACGAATCCTTAAAACAATTGAAGATCTCAATTTACCATGAAACGGGTTGCCCTTAATAGCCATTAAGCAGCTAAGAGAGTCAGTAAATATAACTGTCTGTTTTACGTTGTGGGAGAGCGTGAACAGGATTGCTTCTAACAAAGCAACAGCCTCGCCTGTAAACACTGATGATTCGGGAGGGCACTTAAATTGTAAGATAATTTTGAATTTAGGTATCCAGCAGGCTGCACCAACACAGCTTTCTTTAGAAAGCTTTGATGCATCAGTAAAGATATGGAGATGTTTAAACCAATTTTCATTTACAGCCTTTTGGAATTTGTGATGGTGCCTGGATCTCCCTTGGTAAAGCCAAGGTCTGTTATGATGGAGGGATGATAGACCAATGCTTTGTACGGTGTACAAAACAATGGATTAGAAGGGAGGCGTAACAAGGGATGAGGTAAATTAGTGAACTTCAGGAAACTGTGTAGCAGGTATGGTAATGGTTTATCACGGGGGAGTAGGTCAGCTAACTCAGTTAACTTAGACCATAAAGGATGGGAAGAAAGTTGTAACATTTTACCCACAAATCGGTCTGCAAGGAATTGTCTGCGGATAGGAAGAGGAGGATCACACACTCCACTTGGAGTGCATTAGTGGGAGTAGACTTCATTGCCCCTAGAATTATGCGTAGGCATTTGTACTGATCCGATTAAGCTTTTCTGTGGCTACTTTATTAAAGGGGTCCAGAACATATAAAGCATAATCCATATGACTGCGGATAAGGGCACCGTACAGGAGTTTTTGAGTATAAGGATGTGCACCCCACCACACACCGGACACCGCTCTTAAAGCATTAATGCCCTTTTCACATTTTCTGCTGAGATATTCAGCGTGAGCAATTCCGTTCAGTCGCTTATCAAGTATAATGCCTAAAAATTTTACATTCTCCGCTACTTGGATGGGAATACCATTATGTTCAATATGAAAATTAGGGGTACTCCTTTTTTTTGTAAATACTACTATCTGGCACTTATCAATGGACAATGTAAGGCCATGATCAGTCAACCACTGGATAAGATAGTGCAAAGCAGTATTAAGGCGGTAAGTTATGTCCTCCACAGAATTTGAGCTGTAATAGAGGACGATGTCGTCAGCGTACTGAAGGATGTTACAAAAACTACTAACAGACAATTCGAGGTCATGTGTGTAGTTGTTATACAACAGAGGACTAAGAGCTGAACCCTGAGGAAGTCCTTTCCAGACATGTCTGGGGGAAACAGTAAGAAGCGGATGTTTAACAGATACCGTTCGATCGGTTAGCAAATTACATATGAAACTGGCCAACCTCGGCGGAATACTCAGCTTATGCAATTTCTGCCTGAGTACCGGAAGAAGTACATTGTCATATGCAGATGCAACATCTAAAAAAACACCCACTAAATACTCTCCTTTGGCAAAAGATCGTCGAATGTCTGTAGTTAAAATGCTGAGACTATCTGGAGTGCATAGCCCCTTTCTAAATCCAAACTGAGAGGGAGCTAAGATATTTCTGCTTTCCACTATCCATTCCAAACGGTTTTTTAAAAGTCGCTCAGCAGTTTTTGATAGCGTTGATGCAAGGGCAATGGGTCTGTAGGAAGAAGGGTCAGAGGAACATTTCCCTGGTTTAAGGATAGGGATAACAATTTGGGATTTCCATGCATCAGGAATATTGCCAGATTGAAAAATTTTATTTATTAAATCTAAGAAGTAAAGCTTAGATTTCTCGTTTAACCTCACTATGAAAGAATAAGGGACACCGTCTTCTCCAGGACTAGTGTCTTTTAAATCCGCTAAGATGCTTTTGAGTTCCTCAAAGGAAAAGGGGGCATCCATTTCCTCTGAAGATTCAATCGGCATGGTTGGGGATAAATCAAACGGCGGTACAAAAGGTGGGGCCAATTTGTCAGCAAAATTGTTAAGCCATAGCGATGGATTGTTGGAATTTGGACTAGGGACATTATAAAGAGACCTACGAAATCTCTTAACATTAGTCCATACAATGAAGGAAGAGGTACGAGGATTAAGGGACTCGCAGAAGTTGACCCAACCAAGTTTTTTCTTTTTCCAAATTAATTTCCTAAATTTTGCATCATTGCGTCTGTAATCCATATACTTCTCCATTGTCATACAGGCTGCGTACGACACCTCGGCAGATACTCGCCGATCGACAGAATCAGAGCATTCCTGATCCCACCAGGGATTGGAAGGCACCCGATTCTGAATGGAGAGTTTTTTGGGGATATGTAAGTCAGCTGCAGATAAAATGGCAGAAACAAACCGATCATAACAAAAAGTGACATTCTCATAATCAACAGACTCAGGAAGATCATTTAACATGAAATCCACCGAGTCAGCATACTCAGACCAATTAGCTTTTTTTAAATTGAACTTAAGGAGCGGATGAGGATTATTAATATGAGGGTATCTATTATTTAAGGATAAAAGAATTGGGAAGTGATCACTACCATGGGAGGAAGGAAGAACAGACCATGATAGAAGGGAAGCAAGAGATGGAGAAGACAAGGAAAGGTCAACAGCAGTCCTAGGATTCTGATTAGGATTAACCCTACGAGTCGGTGAACCATCATTAAGGATGCAGAGATCTACATCGTCAATCAAGTCCACCAACAAAGGCGAGAATCCATCACAGTAATAACACCCCCACAGAGTGTGATGAGTGTTAAAATCACCCAGGACCAGCACTGGAGTAGGAAGCGAAGAAATGATAGACTTAAGCTCAAGGAAAAGGGAAGAGGAAGGATGAGGAATATATACAGAAAGGAAGGAGACATTAAAGGCCCTCACAGCAACAGCATTAATCTGTTGACTGTGAGAAGGGAGAGGAATGCGAGAATAAGGAGAGGAGTGCTGGATAAGGATAGCACTACCTCCATACCCGTCACTCCTGTCCTCCCTCAAACAGGCGAAACCTGACACCCTGAACGGGGAGTCTGGCACCAACCATGTTTCCGAGAGGGCAACAATGACAGGATTGTGCAGGGAAACAATATGCAGTAATTCATGCTTTTTAGCACGAACACTACTACTATTCCACTGCAGGAAGGTCAGTGGAGCCATTATTGAGGATTTTAAATATTGTTAATAGGTTTTGGGCAACGTTGGACGGTAAAGGAAGTTCATCACAGGTGGATATAATACTCACAAGAGTTTCTGTTAGAGCCACTAACAGATCTTTTCTACCAACTGTTGGATTATCAACACCTTGATTGAGAGCGTGACCATTAGGAAGGGAAGAGGGACAATTACCAATCAAAGCTTGGTGAGCCTGTCTATCAAAACCTTTAGCAAGAGGAGCGCGGGGACGGGGAGATTGCAATACAGTTGTGCGATAGGATTTGGTAGGAGTTGTTGGGTTATGAGTTACTCTGGATTGTTGGTATCTAGGAGAAGTGGAAATTTGAGGGGAGAACATTTCCTTAGCAATATTTGCATAGGAACGTTGGGCAGAAGGGAAACGAGAGGATGCTTCAATGTATGAGATACACTCTTGAGACATAACAATTTTAATGGATTGTTGTCTTGCATACTCAGGACAGTCCTTATCTGTGGCAAAGTGCTTACTGCTACAGTACAAACAATTTGAGTTCTCCTTGGCTGTGTCACATGCATCACCAGAATGAGACTGGGCACACCTGTAACACCTTGGCTGAGATCTGCATTGTGATTTAATATGTCCAAAACGGCAACAATTAAGACATTGGATAGTAGGGAATTTGTAAGGTTCGACGGGAAGAGAGGAATGATACGAAAAGACCTTATCAGGCAACTCTTGTCCTCGGAAAGTAACTACAACCGACTGGGTCGGGATCCATGTAGTCACCCCCTCACTCACACTCTTTCTGTTAAGTCTTCGCGCTTTCAGTACTTGACCATAACCTGAGGGAAAAACCAAAGACTCCACAAGCTCGTCTAACGAGAAGTCAACTGGCACCTCTCTAATTATACCCATGCGGGTAATAACAAATGTAGGTATTACTGCAACATACTTACATAGACTTATTATTGGGTTGGTCACAAATGAATTCGCTGCAGCAGCATTTGAGAATTGAACGCTGATCTTATTACGACCAACGTTCTTAACACCATCCTTGGTGATACAATTTATTTTGTTTTTGTGTAAAAATTGACCAAACTTAATCGCTCTAATTGAGGTACCAGCAGCTGGGTCAGGAACTTCCCTGGACACATATACAATGAAAGGGCCTTTATCAGTATCAATATAGGATTTAGGACCATCGGAGAGGGACGGGTGGACATATAAATTTTGAATAGAGGGTGTCGCAGTAGATGGATTTATAATTGTTTTTTTTGCAGCAAAATCATTAATTAATGGTGAATCATCCCCTTGCCTCTTTCTTGACATCGCTTGACCATCAACTTTACCACCTCCGGTATCAGGAGGTTCAGGAGGAGGATCACCATCCATTATAAAATACGAAAATACAAAAAACTAACCTTACCTTATTTATACTACTTAATATACCGTTATTAACGAAACCAACACTTGCTACAACCAACCACCTTGTTAAAAAGGGACCTTTTAAAACTTTAAAATATCTCCACTATAGAACAATAAAAAGAATTAACACTAAAATAAGAAACTCTCACTAACACGTGTGTGTTCACTTCCCTGGAATCATTGTATTTGAAATGTTATGACATCGAATTAAATATCTACGCAAAACGATGAAACATACGTTGGTGTCATTCAGGGTGCGGATTAAAAAATTGATTGATATTGATACTGGCAACACTCGATAGTTACTTGTAATTTTTTTTCTACTTATTAATCAATGTCATATATGAATATTTTTACTTGCCTACCTACTACCTGTTTTTATATATTTATAAATCTTTTTGCTTGTCTAGGAAACTTTATAATACAAGTTGCAAATTTTATAATTGCCAGTGATCCACTTGTGGTACTTATTTTCACTCATATCTTCGTTCTTGTACATAGTGATAAGCGAACATTACTTAGTACTGCAGAATTTGATATTCATAATGATATACGAAATTGTCTTAATAGGACTTACATTTTTAACATCATTTTATTGCGAATGTATTATGTACTATGTAAAATGACATTCCAGTCGTCAGGTATGTATCACTTATGTTAAGGTTCTATATTATTATAAGTTGGGTTATAATTGGTTTTGGGTTATAATTTTATGTATTTTTAAATTTCAGATGAACAAGTTAGCAGCTCTTTACATGTTGCATTAAAATTTTTACAACTGAGACCATTTCTTACAACTGAGTTCAATTTCAGATACACCATCTTATGTTTTATCACAATTGATATGTCGATGTTTGTGACATTTGTAGGTGTTACAACCAGCTATATTATCGTTTTATTGTAATTTCTTAATATTTCTAACTATATTCATTAATTTTTCGGCAAACTATCGGATTTTTGCTACAATAAAGACGGCTATGAAGTGACGGCATTTTTTTGCAAAATGGCTCTTAACACTGAACGTTGTGTGACAGATTTTTGTAATACCTTCGATTTGGCTCCGCATTCAGACATCATACGGTGACTACGACTCTGATGTCGACAAGCTTTAACTTAATTAGCAGTATGAAATTTCGTCTGTAGTGTTACAGTTCCCAATAGTAACATAGTAGATAATGTGGTTGTTTTGTTTTAGAAACACGTAGTTTCAATTATAATCATAAATTAATATCAATGGTTGAAAAAAATGATTTAACAATTTTTTTATAAAACTTTACATATACAATGACAGTAAGAAGAATAATAAAATATAAATAAATCTTAACTTGACAAGGACACGATGAATTAAGAATGTATTTAGACTTCAAAATATAAAACAGATTTAATGATCCATATTCACTAAATCTGAAGGAACTGGATGACTATAATAGTGTAAGAAGTACAAGCACTATAAAGATAAAAAAATATCCATGTACATGAAACGGCACATATGTGATGCAGGAGCTTGAAGCATTTAATGACGTCAGTGACTAGGTTCGTTGTCGGTGGATCTGGAATAATATGAAAAAGAATGACCAGTTATATGAGTAACAGTTGATTCTAGTCTTAAATATTGTTTCTGTACATATTAATAAGCTTATAAAACTTATAAAATAGCCTTTGCTTACAAAATTTTACGAATCGAGCTCACTTAATTGTGATCTTGATGTTCATTTCAAATAGCATCAAATATAATTATATATTTTACACTATAATATATAATTTAAGTTTAGTTTTAGTTTTATTTATTTACTAAGAATTTCGTCACATGATTATTAAGTGTGATTTTCCACTTTTAACTCGGAACCTCATGTCAAAAGAATTGAATTCAATTATTTCTAATAAAGAAGGAAACTAATGAAAACTACGAGTCGTTCAATCTATATTGCCTATTAAAAATGAATACGATAATATATAATGTTAATATTTAGTTTTGTTTATTTAATGTCACTCAAATTTCTACTTAACATAGCAGCTATATGAATTAATTTATCTGTGTGATTTTTTTTTACTTTTAATTATATCTGCACCAAACGCTACTGCGGTCGATTAATATAATCACTTATTGCTTTACTAACAGACTGATAAATTTAGCCAAAACGCTTATCGTAGCTAGGTCGTACATGGACTTAAATGCAATAAATTATACATGATTCATTTATCTCGAATGTAAAGTCGAATTACTTTATTTTGAATAATTTTAACTAAATAATTAATCAAAAAAGAACAGTGGAGAAAAAACTAGGCCTATAGGAACGCTTGCAGTATATCTAAGTTATGTCATCATTATATGTGTGTATATTATTGTGAGGTAAGGATGAAACAGTTAATATTTAAAATACAGTAAATGAGAATAGATTGTAGGATTACTGGAATTAAAAAAATATAGTCTTTTTTACAAGTAAATTATTTCTACTTATGCCTATATTGTATAATCCCAAGAAGATCCTTATAGATATAGAACTAACTTGAAAAGCTGTTTTGCTTAAAATTTCTGTCATTGTGGGGATAAACGCGTTTATTTGTACGTAAGTCCAATTAAAAGTCGATGAACGTAATGACAATATTAATTCAACATTAACTGTAGTGCTTTTATATAAAACACCTGAATTATTCATGAAATTTGACGTACATTATCATTACTGCAATAAGTGTCATGTACATACGTACCTATATGTATATTTTATGCGATATAAATTGTTCACAAAAAAATAAGTAATATTACTATTATAATATACTTAGTATCATTAATCTGAGGATTTTGCTTGGTTTAACGCACTAATATCAGGAACTACTGATTGGAATAGAAGAGCCACTATACCTGCAGTCAAAGTTACCTCAAGAACTAAGAATATGTAGAGCAACTATTAGTAATTGTCACTAGAGTCATACTCAGATACATGATAGTATAATATAATTTAGTTAAGGTTTTATAGTGATTATTACTACCATATTGTTATTATTCACATAATAAATTTAAACTATATACTTGCAGTAACTTAAAGTTTACTAATGTATGGCAATCTAGCGAATTGCGAGAAAAAATTTAAATCAATTTCAACGTAATAATTGCAACCCAGAATTCACCAGAAGCCCAATGTCCCTGAGACTCCTAATACTTATATTATTAGCTGTAATTTCATTTATTTATAAACATACATACTCATCACGCTTTATAACTAGCGGTAGCCAAAGAGTACGGTACCTGCGTACTTTATTCACCATCGTCCACTGTCGTTGACTCTCCTCCAGTATCTTCGTACTTATGGTCTCGAAGATCAACCGAGGTATAACCCTGCACTGACTCTCTTGCATAATTTATCTTTTTTACCAATCAAATCAAAAAAGCATCAAAAATCAAATGTGTGCCTAACATAAATTTTCTGATACGATCTTTAGTAGATTTCTACATAAATTGTACATCAGCTTAGTGTCAATATTTATAATTGTGTACTATAAGAAAACAATTTATATAATTAATTGTAAATGTAATTCTTAAAATTTAAAAACTTAAACTTTATCGAATACGAGTATTTTGGCAAAATTAAGTTTTTTTATGTAAAACATTATATAGCTTTAGATTACATCCGAATTTCACAAGGTTAAACAAAATGAACCTATGGTTAAGATATTTTTTCAATTTTCGTAAATATTAGAGACATTATATGTTGAGTCACGAAACCAAACGACTTTTGACCTATAACAATATAAAACCAAATCAATCAAACACTACATTCCTATATATCCAGATTGTAATTATTTGGAGTACTATGCAGGATATTATATCATTTGCCTCCTCTAATAAATAGTGGAGTCTTGTGAAATTTTGAAAAAAAATTCTTTTCATGCAATATTAAAATAAAAGTTGATGGATCGAATAATAATTTCTGTCGTCTTGCTGTTGTTTAGTACATATATATATATATATATATATATATATATATATATATATATATATATATATATATATATATATATATATATATATATATATATATATATATATATATATATATATATATATATATATATATATAAATATATATATATATATATATATATATATATATATATTTATATATATATATATACTAATTACTATCTAAAATCCGTTTGATTTTTGTTGTTTGGTGTATTTAGCAGCTATCTATTAATGTTATTTTACCTTGGCTGGCACCAACTTCAAAAAGAACGGAAGATTTTGTCCATACAAGATCTGGGAAATTTTCAGTCAATTGAAAGCAAGACTCAAATATATTTTTTTCTGTACTGCTTATTTACTACATATTATAGTCACAATAATAAATATGGGAATTGGTGAACTTCGTGAAGAAATATTTTCAAATTATTAGTTATTTTAAGTAATTGTATAATTAATATATTTGTCTATCTACGTACAAGGGTAGGTAGTATACAAGGGCCTAACGGGAAATCTAGATACAACGAGTCATATTAAAAACGATTAATTCTTACCCTAGGCTATGAATGTATCCTCTCTTCATCCCTTAATATTTTATAACCATATTTCATTTTCAATTTTATAAAGTACTTCATTTGGAAAATTGGATAATTACAATAGTAAACGAAGTGCAGGCACCTATAAGGTATAAAGGTGAAGCAAAATATGTCACGTTGAAAGCTCGCCATACAGATTATCTATAAGGATGCATCCTTCTCAGATATTGTTGAATATCAAGAGAGTATTTCTTGCCATTGGACCTAAAATAAAATAATTTTTAATATTTATCGTAATAAATAAATAATAATTTCTTTTGGGTTTGATTTTGGATTTGGATTTATTCGCAGTAAGTCGCAGTAAGATTACCAGATTAAAATCGTTAATGTTATTGTTTTGTGTGAGCGACTTTATGAAAAGTGCTATAAGCAATTACTTTGGAGTCCTTCAAAGAGCTATCTACTACAGCAATCGAAGCGAGCGTATTTTTCTGGCGAAGACAGCGACATTAAGCGGCTGCTTACTATTTGTATACATTAACTTAATTTCCCAAAAATTTCTTACTAATACCACGTAGAGGTCGGTTCCTTAATGATTTACCGAATTTTGCACTTCAACGTTACCTAATTCGACTAATAACGCCGGAACTAGAGGCATTGCCAAGTTTATTATTAAATCTACGAAGTAAAACACGTCTACCTGTAAAGTTAAGGGAGTATTGACCTTATATATAGCACATATGTGACATAGTTTTTATAAGTTTCTGGCCTTAGCTCGAAGGTGGCCAGTTAAATCTAAAAAAAATCTGTCGAGTCCTGAACTCAAATTGTTTCTTAGTAATAATTAATACATTCTCTTCACTGTATTGTATATTATAAAACTACTTCCTCCTCTAGAATGTTAAGAATATTAAAAATAATAACGTATAATTTTCTTAACGTAAGGGGACTTGAACCTGCTAGTATGTTACTGTTCTGTTTTGCTTGTTTTGTTTTAAGTCTGTTCTCAAACGTTTATAAATTTCCAATCCATATTATCCTTTCCTTTGTTTCTGTCCTTTGTTACTATTTATTTTATGAGTTTTAGAATACAAAATTTGAAAAACCAAGTACTTACTAATGTATCGCTTGGAGTTAATATATGTACACAAAAGCTAAGATAATACGAATACGATCCATATCTGCAAGATCTAGGAAACAAAAGTATATTATTATAATTTGTTTAATTTTATTCAATCATAATTGAAAATACCAAACTGTTTTATAAAATAAATAAAAATACACACAATAAAAAAACACATTGACAATAATTTTGTTTTGTTGAATTTAAATCAAGTGGTATAGTTAAGATAGTTTGCTACAGTAAAGCAGTCGGGGAAATCAATGAGTTAAGTTATTTGAGAGACCTTGTGTTAAGTTCCGTCCTCGTAGCCCACTGCGCCATGAGGGGTCAATAATTAAAATTAGATTAAAATGTGAGGAACCGTCGTGGTTCAGTTGCACAGCGGGCTGTCTGTAAACGTGGCGGTTTTCTGGTTCGATTCCGTTTCGAAAAAATGCCTTCTTTTCACTTTCTCTCTGCTGAGACAACCGCGAACAGGCGTTGAGTTCTGCCATTTAATACCAATGCTCAAAAAAGCCTCCTAGACGGAAAGTGAGGAAAGCGTGTCTAACGCTAGTTCCTTCCCTGCTGTGTACGTGATACAGCATGCAGCTATAAAAAAAGATTATATGCTAGATATTAATTTACTGCTTACCGAAAAACTTCGTAACTTTTCCAGCTATTCTGGTTAGATAAAACTTTATCATAGACATGCTTAATTCTTGTAATTTTTTCAGTTTCCTTTTGAGTCTACGTCATTAAATCTCTCCTAGAATCTAAAAACCTCCTTTTATTTTCTTTCCTCATGATGTCAACTTACACCAATACAGTCAACATCATTATGTTTGTCATGTGGTCAAAGCTTGTATACCCAAGACATTGTGCTGTTAAACCAGAATTCTTGCCCGCTGTCTATATTAAGACAAAAATATACATATCTTATGATCTTTTTTTTTACTATTATTCCACTAAAAATAATGAACGAATCGATGATTACGTTTCTTCTGTGTCTCAGTAATTATTAATTTCATAGAATTGATACTTTTCAGAAAATGCATTATGTTTTCACCAATCGCTGCACAAACCCAATTAGGATGTTCAAAAAGATATACCAAGTTTAAACGAAAGGGACAATGAGAAAATAGTGTTTTACATGAAAGACATACACATTAATAATTCATAATAAAAATTCAAACGAAAAAATTGTAACACCAATACAGTACAATTTTAAAACGTTATTAATTATTCTGGGGCTGGCTGGGGTTGGGTGGGGGGTGTGGGGTCTGCCTTTTGGTACTCAAATTCGCGTATAGACCAAGTAAAAGACGGACATCGAAGCTTAATTCACGTAAGCTGATTGCTTAAAAGTGGATAACGAGTTTTACAGTTCTATCTAATTGTAACAATTTTTAAAAGAGACTGTGCTTATTACGGAAGTCACGTACAAATATCTGAATATATATATATTACAATATTTTATGCAGTAAAATCTAAAGAAATAATTTCATGTATTTTGAAACCTTATTTTGTTCGTGACTGTCGGTTTATCCTATATATAATCTTATATTACAATGAATAACTGTCTGAATTTTTTGTAGCTATAGCGACGGACACAGACTCGTATTATTATTTAGTAGGCAAAGAAAAATAATAAAGCCTACACTGTTCTCTCTACTTTCCGCATGATGTATAAATAAATAGGGTCACAGTAAGTATGGAGGTGAAGCTTACAATAAAGTACATAAATAGATCCACATCGGCCCCGAAGATCACATCTGTAGTCACGGAATTAATTGTAAAGGTGCTATCAGTTTAATTCAGTACCGCCAAATGCTGGCATGTGCATTAATATTCCATGAAATGAATTTAATGGGAGAATCAACTTCGAAGTCGATCAAAATTAAGAAAAAAATTCATATTATTATTAATATCTGTGTAAATTGAACGATAATAATAGAACAAGTGGTGCAAAACTGAAAAGGGTCAAGGTAAAGACCTTGACGCAGAAGGCAAGTAGAACACTGTACTTTAGTGTCTTATCCCCGAGAATGTGCGAACGTTCGAAAATAATTTCTTGAAATCTTATCTGAACCAATACAAAATAAATATCATTATTCATTCAAATACATAAAGTAAGCTATTTACGTATTTAAATTACTTAAAACTTCGATTATTCAGTGACTAACCAGACACTGCAGCCCGAAATTAACGCTGCCGTAGAATGTAGGTCCTTGGGAGTGTGGGGAGGACTAAGATAGTTTTTCCAGAAATCTTACGCGAACGAGTGAGAATTTAAGAGCTTAGTCCCTAAACGTCTCGACCAATTTGGATAGATTTTGGTTAATTACCAATAAGTTTGCCGGTGATTTTTTGGGGAAGATTAGGGGATTTAGAATCGCTCTCATCTACATCACTACACGTATCATTTTTAGCTGAAAGTGTATAACACTATAACATTATATATATAAGCGTATCAAAGTTAGATCTTGAAATGGATATATTTGCATAAGTCGTTTATAATTAATATATAAATAGTCGATCTAAATTATAAGTCTTACTAAAATTATGGAAACGGTTGAATTAGAATCCAAAAAAACATTTCAATTCTTTTCAATATTAATAATTTGTAAAAATATAACGTAATAAATTACTTGAATGTTTCTCGAACGCCTTCATAACAGACGTACTACTTAAAATAAAACAGCTACATGCAGCAGCGTCGACACAAATAAACAAGATTTGATTTACCATATTACTGACTGTTCTAATTCTCTTTACTTTTTAGTCGAAATATTTTACTGTATGGCAATTTTGGTTTGTCATATTTCCCATTCTTAAGTAATATTCCTTCGTTAAGTCCCTCAGAAAGGCCATTTTATAGTGGCTACTATTATCAGTTATTTGAAACAGTTTACATTAACGAAAGAAGAACTCCCAGTAATCATTGGTACGTCTCGCAATTATAATAATTACCATTAATCCCTTGTACATGTATATATAATATAAAATTTTATGGATTCCCAGGTATGTTATTATTCTATATATTATCCATCACAGATAAATAATATTCTATGGTAGAATTGAAAGAGTTTGTTTTCAAGAAAGAAAAAGTTGGGAAAGAAAAAGAATTGTTCCAATCGGTCCAGCATTTTGGATCCCATCTTCCTTCCATATGTCACAATTTTGTTTTATTTAAGTGCTTGGCAAATCTGTCCTCTTATCATATTAGACAGAGAAATGGCAAACTTAATCTTAGCTAATATTATCAAGTTGTATTATAACTATCAGTAGCGACATGAAACTATATGTACATGACATAGAAATTATTAAATAATGTAATATTTGGACAATATACATGGGACCATGGAATACTCCCAGAAATAGCTCTATAATCACTAGTTATATGAATATATTTACTCCAGTCTAAAATCTTATTATTGTACATATATAGTAAGTTCAAATAAACAATAGTATACTTTTCTTAAAATATCCCGAATCAAGCTTACTTAATCGAGATCTTGATTTTGATTTCGAATTAATATATGTGAACTATATACATTGGGGGGGGGGGGTACAGTGTTATAGTATTCAGCGTATTTTTCTGTTAAGAGGATATAATGCGGTCCTTGCAACTTATTTGGTCTTTTAATAATGTAAGCACCAATCCGAAATGGGTATCGACGGTAACTTTAATTGTATTTTTTTTTTAAATAAAGACGAAATAGTCAATACTCAAATGTTACTATTGTGATACCATTATTAAGGATTCACCTATTTCCAAATTATGCTCATCAGGTAGGTATATCAGGGTTACAAATAATAAAACATAAAAGCTTTGTGGCTGCAAGCCTTCCCTAATCTATTTCACAAAATATTTACTGTTCTGGAATTAAAGCAGACAAACAATATACAATATTTGTGGTGTATTAAAGTATTAATAAGATTACTAATGCATACTTATGATTCATATCACAAAGAGACACTTCACCTTTTATTTATATGTATAGATGGTAGAATAACTTTATAATTAATGAACTTTAATTATTTAGGTATATTATTTGATGTTCACCGGACCATTTTAATTAGTTTATTAATATGAAAACATTTCATTGATTTTATTTTGTGTTGATAAGTTTTTTAAGATAACGGACCTTGAGCACACAGATTATGATATTTTGTATATAACAATCATAACGTGAACGTTACGTTGAAAATTGTCTGTATCAAACTGCCAGTCAATATGAAATAGCTCCAATATAACGTCCAAATTACCTCAACCTCTACTCAATATATCGTTTACAAAGACCATTTAGGAAAACATATATCGTTGAAATTATAATATATGAAGTAATTACTATTTTATCTTTTACCTTGGTCGTAATTTTTAGTTACATTAAAGCAATTACTAAATAATATGGTATAAGTAACGAAGCCATCATAGGGGACCAGTGAAAAAGTTCCATCTGTAAACAATATTGTCGCTAGGGGAGCAAGTAAAAATAGCACTAAATATGTTTTCAATTTCATACTTTCCCGTAACTTGTGCATAAAAAATATGCATTATCCAAATCTCAATACTTCCTTAGTACAACAAAACAGTATGTTTTCCTTTCCTATTTAGGTTCTATCTCAACAGAAAAATAGTACCCTAAACGAAATTACTTTTTGCCGTCTGTCTGTCCGTCAGTCTTACGTCTGTCAGAACATTTCCATAAATCCCAGATGCTATCAGCTGAAAGTAGTGGAAATAATAATATCGGTGGTTGTTTGACACAGAAAAATAACTTTTAGTCAACTGTAATCGCGTACACATAAGCCGATGGCGTTATGCTCTTATTTGTTGCATAAAACAATAAATATGAAAAATTGTCATTTATAAGTTTGATTTAGAATGAAACCATTACACATTATACTGGAGTTCTTTCATACAAAATGAATGGATACGACCGCAAATTTAATGTTTGTCACTTTTAATAGTTTTAATATTTTCAACTGACCTACAATCATGAAATTGGTATGGCCCCTAGATGTGTTTATAAATTTTAGACATACTACTGTCGAGCTACCTTAATTTGCTCCCTTTCACAGACCTTTTTAATACACTGAGTTGGTGATCTTTATTCTACATTGTTAATAGATAAATGAATTTAACGTAAGGTTTAGTACGAAATCGACGAATGGTGATGTTTATATGTTATAATCTGAAACAAGTCAACAGTAAAATAAAAAGACAGAATGGTTTTGAAAAGGATGAAAAAAATCAAAATGATTCGGTAAAACCTTACTCGATGCCTAGAAATGATCAAATTAATCTCGATGCAAATTATTAAATAAGACTTTGTCAAAAATAGTAAAAGTGTTTTTTTAATCATTACAAATATCTTCGCCGTTGATTATGGATTCCACAATTCATACCCTTTCATAGATTTATTGTAAAAATGTTTACTGCATTCTATGCTTTTGTCTATTGATATATTTATGCTGTGGCTTAATATAGTCAGGGCCAATTATTGAATTGAATTGGTTTTGTATAACTAACAGCTCTGTGAACCATGATTTATGTTTTCATATTTTTATTTATACCACCCACAAGTCACTTGTATTATTTGGAAAATTTCCAATCAATAACTGTACAAATTGGGGTGAATTGTAAATATTTCAATTTAAATAATTTTGTGTTGTTTTACGTGTTTCGGTGATTACTTTCACCGTATATATTGCTCTATAAATGAGGACTGTATGATAACTGCATTGGCACAATTGATATATTTCATTGCTTTCCTTGCCTTGGATTGCCTTTCATTATATGTTATTCCCGGGTTCCTAACGCGGCGCGCTTTAACGACTCTGGCTCTTGGAAATGTCTTCAAATAACAAAATAAGAAGACAGATCACCACGTATACAAGACACTTATCGATTTGACGGAAGCTATTAAAAAATCCTTTGATCCTGCAGTAAGTAAATTATTTACGAACAAAATAAAAGAGCGTAATGCTTTCAAATTACTAAAATAGCTATTATTTATATTTTTTTTAGTAAGAAATTAAGCAGAGGCCGGAGGGTTCAATTTTTCTACCTATTAATCAGTCATCTACCTAGATAGCCATATATATATATAGTATATATATATATATATATATATATATATTATATATATATAGTATATATATATATATATTATATATATACTATACTATATATAATATTATATATATATCTATAATATATCAGACTATCTATAATATATCTATATATATATATATCTTATATATATTTCTAATATATATATATATATATATAGTATATATAATATATATATATATATATCTCTATCTATCTCTCTATATATATAGAATATATAGTATATTTATATCTCTATATACTATATAATATATAATATATATCTTCTAAGGGAAGGTGTCTAGCCATTCTCTGTCCGATATTTGTTTCAGCATACGGTACGGGTACGCGACTCCGGGGCTCGAGCCACCACGTTCATAACCCTATCCAATCCCTGTAAGTGGTGTCCCCCCCCTTACTTCCGTCTTTCTGCCTCTATTCCCTTTCCTTTCTTGTTTTCTCCTCTAATAGTTTTGGATCAGATGGCAATCGCTCCACTAAACCACTTCGCCAATTAGTAGGCCCGTTTAGAAACAAGCTGGGTAGGCTAGGCGTCGCCGTTAAACGACGCGCAGCGCATATCGTCCCTACACCTGCGATAAGTGGCAAGGGGCTCCCGTGGCAAGTACTGCACGGCTAACGACGTCAGTACGCAGACGGAAATTCCGCTTTGCAACATGGAATATTGGCTCTCTAACCGGACGATGCAGAGAACTCGCAGATGTACTCATGAGACGTCGGGTCCAGTGTGCTTTCCTTCAGGAAACTCGCTGGAAGGGCAATAAGTCTCGTAACATCGGGCAGGGTTACCGCCTTATATACACTGGGTCACCTACAGGCAAAAACGGTGTGGCGGTAGCGCTTTCTGAAGAGCTTCAGAATGGGCTTCTTGAAGTTGACCGTTGCTGCGACCGCTTGATGCGGATAAAGGTACTGATCGAGGGCGTTATCACAAACTTAACCAGTGCTTATACTCCCCAGGCAGGTTGTAGCGCGGCTGAAAAGGAGACCTTCTGGGAGCAGTATGAAGAGGCACTACTCGCTATACCGTCTACCGAATCAGTCTTAGTTGGGGGGCACTTGAACGGCCACGTGGGTAGGGTCGCTGAGGTGTATGAACGTGTTCACGGGGGTTTTGGATATTGTCTTCGCAATGCAGAGGGAGAAAATATTCTAAGTACCTGCATTGCATCTGATCTGGCTATCGTGAACACTTTCTTCCAGAAGAAAGCTCAGCACCTTATAACGTATAAGAACCGGTCCCACTTAACTCAAATTGATTAT
Source organism: Dione juno (assembly GCA_037127375.1). Lineage (NCBI taxonomy): Eukaryota > Metazoa > Arthropoda > Insecta > Lepidoptera > Nymphalidae > Dione > Dione juno. The sequence goes on from JAXRJS010000070.1 coordinate 2,196,953, forward strand.
TTGCTGACTAGACGGTGTCATATAGGCAGGGTGACCAACTGTAAGGTCATTCACGGCGAAAGCCTGACGGCCCAACATCGTCTCCTTGTCATGGACTATAATGTTACTCCGAAAAAGAAAGTAGCCGAGAAACGCAAGCCTAGAATTAAGTGGTGGTTGTTGAATGGGCCGATGCAGACCGACTTCTTGGCGGAGGTGGAGAGTCAAAATCTACTGACTAACACCGAGACCGCTCAGACTGCATGGGATCGAGCTCATTCAGCAATCATTGCGGCGGGCAAGCGAGTTCTTGGTGTTACTAAGGGTGGGCGTGTCATCGACAGGGAGACATGGTGGTGGAATGACCAGGTGCAGGGGGTGATTCAGGAAAAGAAGGCTGCGTTTAAAGAGTGGCAGCATTCCAACTCTCCTGAAGACAGACTGGAGTACATTGCAGCGAAACGGGCCAGCAAAAGAGCTGTAGCCAGAGCCCGCAGAGAAAGTTTGTCGCCATTGTACGATAAACTTGAAACTGTGGAGGGGCAGAAGCTCATATACAAACTGGCTCGTGCTCGAGACGAGAAAGCGACGCAGGATATTACAAAATGTCTTTGCGTCAGAGATTCTCGGGGCACGTTGCTTTGTAGTCATGCCTCTGTGAAGGAGAGATGGAGAAGCTACTTTAAGGAGCTGCTGAACACTCAGCAGTCTTGTAGTCCTCCTTCTGAATTATCTCCTAACCTCGGACTTGTTGCTCCAATAACCCGTGACGAAACTCGTAATTGTCTTCGACGCATGAAGAACGGAAAAGCGGTAGGACCTGACGACATCCCAATCGAGGCGTGGAAATCGTTGGGCTCTCTTGGTGTGCTTATACTTACTGACCTGTTTAACCGTATCTTGAATACTGGAAAGATGCCACATCAGTGGCGGCAAAGCTTTATTATCCCTATTTACAAAGGAAGGGGCAGTGTTCAAGATTGCGGTAGTTATAGGGGCATTAAGATTATGAGCCACACCATGAAGCTCTTCGAGCGCATGATCGGCCTCAGGCTCTGCCAAGAATGTACTGTCTCTGAGTCTCAGTATGGGTTTCAACCAGGATCAGGCACTATGGATGCCATTTTTGCCCTCAGAACTTTGATGGAGGCTTACAGGGAAAAAAGGAGAGCTCTGCATGTGGCCTTTTTGGACCTGCAGAAGGCCTTTGACTGTGTGCCACGTCAGTGTATCTGGTAGGCATTGCGATCCAAGGGGATCCCTGATGCCTATATTGAGGTTATCAGAGATATGTACAACGACTCCGCTTCAGTGGTTAGGACCGCTGTTGGCGACACCAAGCCCTTCCCGATTACAGTAGGAGTTCACCAGGGCTCAGCTCTTAGTCCGTTCTTATTTAATGTAGTGCTGGATACTGTCTCGGCTCACATCCAATGCCAGCCTCCGTGGCTGATGATGTATGTTGATGATGTATGCCGATGACATAGTACTCATTGATGAGAACCGACTGATGCTGGAGCGTAAAGTGAACGCCTGGAAGGGTGCGCTTGAGAACGGTGGTCTCAAACTGAATGTGTCGAAGATCGAGTACATGGCTTGCGAGAACCCGGACTCGAGCACCATCCATATCGGGCCTGAGCCAGCCGTTAAGTCGGAGAAGTTCAGGTACCTTGGAGCCGTTATGCATGAGTCTGGAGGCATCGACCACGACATCCATGGCCGTATAAACGCTGCCTGGGCCAAATGGCGGGAGGTCACTGGTGTGGTCTGCGATAGCAGAATACCGCCCAAGCTCAAGGGACTGATATACAAGAGCATTATCCGACCTGTTCTTATATACGGCAGCGAATGTTGGCCAACATTATCTCGGCACACTCAGGAGCTTCACGTCACGGAGATGAAGATGCTGAGATGGATGTGTGGCGTGACGCGGTCCGACCGCATACGCAACACATTCATTCGAGGTAATCTTGGCGTCCGTGACGTAGTGGATAAGCTCCAAGAGCGTCGCCTGAGATGGTATGGCCTAGGAAGGAAGGAAGTGCCTTGACATGTCTGTCCCTGGAGTTAGACCACCCGGACGCCCAAGGAAGCGATGGCTGGATGTCGTGACACAAGGCATGAGAGCCAATAAATTATCCACTGAGGATGTTAAAGACCGTGCAAAGTGGAGTAGGCTCAGTCGGAAGGCAGACCCTGGCAAAAGCCGGGACTAATGCCAAGAAGAAGAAGAAGAAGAGATGCAAATATAGATGGTGCAAAAATCACTGTTAACAACGAAGTCACTGCAAAACACTCGGATACATAGCTTACTGGTGATTTCTGTAAAAGTTAATAAGTCATGTTTTATTTTTAAATACCTACAACCTACAATACAAACGTTTTGTGAGACTCTTTAAAAATGTCTAGCTATATTATCTAGATACTAAAACATTACTCTTATTTCCACATTTAAGTTTTTTGCAAATACTAAATTTTTTGCAAATACTAAATACTAAACTTCTTTTTGTAAATTATATATATTGTATTAATGCACGACAGTCTTTTCTTGATAAAATTTCATAATTTGTTAAAAAATTACGTTATACCACGATATTCAGTAGTAAGTAGTTTTATAATTTTTTTCTGTATTTTCAAAAAGTCGGAATCATTATAGGATGTTCGTCTTCAAGACCAGAGGTCTGAATGTCAAATATTGGGCCATGGTGAAATCAAATTTCTAAGTCATCGCACTCAAAAGATATGAGCGTTTTTGTGCTTCATTTTTGCTCCATTTGTATGAAATTCGACAAATAATCATGAAATTGGTACGGAATAGGGGTGCGCGAGTATCACTCGTATTTGAACAATTTATTATTTATATAATATATTTGACATATTGATATAATATATTATTTAAAAAATCATACTTACCGTACTATATTTAATGTCTTTTACCATGAAATACATGATACAAATAAACATACACTTGGTATGTTGAATAACAAAGTTGTAATGATCTGAAATCTTTCCCCAAACTGAACATGTACCCAATATGACGATAAAAACAATGAGTAATTGTGGTTTAGATGCAGCTCTTTTCGTGGCTAAATAGGCCTATTCGTGAATTCGCAAACTCTGCAGATATATTGACTGGTAATGGCGACGGAGGAGGCTTGATGTTGTCGCGTTCTTCTAGCTGCCAAGGTGTCAAACCAGGTTCGATCGTGCAACTTGCGACCGTCAATGAGATATTTGCGTCACTTATTAGGGTTACAGCAACTTCTTCCCAGTTAAGATGGCTTATACAGAAGGCGTTCATGTCTCGCTTCACGCAATCTCTAAATCGTAGCATGAGCCTCCCTACTCTACGTTTTGCGTTTGCTACAGCACCAAGCAGAACACGCCGAGGCATGCGTTTGGGCTCTATTCGATGCACATGCCCTAGCCACCGCAGCTGTCTCTACTTAAGCAACGCTGAGAAGCTAGGCAGTCCAGATATTTCTAGAACGCCTTTATTCGTCACTCTATCCTTCCAAGATATTCCGAGGATGTAACGAAGATTGCGCATATGAAAAGCATTTAGTCTACGTTCCTATTTACTGTATGTCGTCCAGGTTTCAGCGCCGTACGAGAGTATACTCAGGACGCATGCTTGGTACATGATCATCTTGGTACGTATGGTTAAGTGTTTGTTTTGCCATACTCTTGTACTTAGCTGCCCAAACATGGTCGCAGCTTTGTCAATACGAATATCTATCTTCCCATCCAGCGAGAGATTGTTTGACACTGTGGAACTTAGATACGTAAACTTGTTAACTATAGGGAGGGCCGCACCATGCAACTTGATCGACAGTGTTTCCGTACTACCCTGTGCCATTACAACAGTTTTTTTTGCATTTATGGACACCGAGAACCAGATACACTGACGTGGCACACAGTAAAAGGCCTTCTGCAGGTCCAAAAAGGCCACATGCAGAGCTCTCCTTTTTTCCCTGTAAGCCTCCATCAAAGTTCTGAGGGCAAAACCGCCACTGATGTGGCATCTTTCCAGTATTCAAGATACGGTTAAACAGGTCAGTAAGTATAAGCACACCAAGAGAGCCCAACGATTTCCACGCCTCGATTGGGATGTCGTCAGGCCCTACCGCTTTTCCGTTCTTCATGCGTCGAAGACAATTACGAGTTTCGTCACGGGTTATTGGAGCAACAAGTCCGAGGTTAGGAGATAATTCAGAAGGAGGACTACAAGACTGCTGAGTGTTCAGCAGCTCCTTAAAGTAGCTTCTCCATCTCTCCTTCACAGAGGCATGACTACAAAGCAACGTGCCCCGAGAATCTCTGACGCAAAGACATTTTGTAATATCCTGCGTCGCTTTCTCGTCTCGAGCACGAGCCAGTTTGTATATGAGCTTCTGCCCCTCCACAGTTTCAAGTTTATCGTACAATGGCGACAAACTTTCTCTGCGGGCTCTGGCTACAGCTCTTTTGCTGGCCCGTTTCGCTGCAATGTACTCCAGTCTGTCTTCAGGAGAGTTGGAATGCTGCCACTCTTTAAACGCAGCCTTCTTTTCCTGAATCACCCCCTGCACCTGGTCATTCCACCACCATGTCTCCCTGTCGATGACACGCCCACCCTTAGTAACACCAAGAACTCGCTTGCCCGCCGCAATGATTGCTGAATGAGCTCGATCCCATGCAGTCTGAGCGGTCTCGGTGTTAGTCAGTAGATTTTGACTCTCCACCTCCGCCAAGAAGTCGGTCTGCATCGGCCCATTCAACAACCACCACTTAATTCTAGGCTTGCGTTTCTCGGCTACTTTCTTTTTCGGAGTAACATTATAGTCCATGACAAGGAGACGATGTTGGGCCGTCAGGCTTTCGCCGTGAATGACCTTACAGTTGGTCACCCTGCCTATATGACACCGTCTAGTCAGCAAATAATCAATTTGAGTTAAGTGGGACCGGTTCTTATACGTTATAAGGTGCTGAGCTTTCTTCTGGAAGAAAGTGTTCACGATAGCCAGATCAGATGCAATGCAGGTTCTTAGAATATTTTCTCCCTCTGCATTGCGAAGACAATATCCAAAACCCCCGTGAAAACGTTCATACACCTCAGCGACCCTACCCACGTGGCCGTTCAAGTGCCCCCCAACTAAGACTGATTCGGTAGACGGTATAGCGAGTAGTACCTCTTCATACTGCTGCCAGAAGGTCTCCTTTTCAGCCGCGCTACAACCTGCCTGGGGAGTATAAGCACTGATTAAGTTTGTGATAACGCCCTCGATCAGTACCTTTATCCGCATCAAGCGGTCGCAGCAACGGTCAACTTCAAGAAGCCCATTCTGAAGCTCTTCAGAAAGCGCTACCGCCACACCGTTTTTGCCTGTAGGTGACCCAGTGTATATAAAGCGGTAACCCTGCCCGATGTTACGAGACTTATTGCCCTTCCAGCGAGTTTCCTGAAGGAAAGCACACTGGACCCGACGTCTCATGAGTACATCTGCGAGTTCTCGGCATCGTCCGGTTAGAGAGCCAATATTCCATGTTGCAAAGCGGAATTTCCGTCTGCGTACTGACGTCGTTAGCCGTGCCCGTACTTGACACGGTAGCCCTTGCCCACTTATCGCAGGTGTAGGGCGATATGCCTGCGCGTCGTTTAACGGCGACGCCCTAGCCATACCCAGCTTTTTTCTAAATCGGTCCATACTAATGGCGAAGTGGTTTTTAGTGGAGCGATTGCCATCTGACCTCCAAACCTATTACTGGGAGAAACCAAGAAAGGAAAGGGAATAAGAGGCAGAAAGACTTGGAGTATAGGGGAGGGACACCACTTACATGGATTGGATAGGGTTATGAAAGTGGTGGCTCGAGGCCCCGGGGTCGCGTACCCGTATGCATCATCTCTTATAAATGAAGCGCAAAATATTAAAATAGTGCTTCATGATATGAAATTAGAAACTACAGGTAAGAAATTATTATTAATATATGCAATATAGTCTGATCAGAAATCCTGTAACGTGTTTAGAGCCTAATAATATATATTTATTATTTATTTATTATGTTACGTATTTGAAAAGATAATTTGGCACTTGCAGCCTTCAAGAAATACACTGGTCATTATTTAACTGACAATTTAAAAATAAATACAGTAGTAAAATCAAACCAAAAGAAATAGAACGTAACAGCAAATTTTATTTCCTGTCGAGATTTTTATCTGTTGACCAATGCTGTAATATGTTCTTTAGAAACATCCTAGTTCCTGTTTTTCACGTTTCACATTATCCGAATTTAATTATACATCAGTGGAAGGTTAGCTACTAAAGTAAAAGAGGTGTCAAAATATTGGTACAAGTGTATCAAGTTATGATTCTGGAGATATAAGCCGCTTAAGAACGCCATGTGATCCTGAACATAAAGTTGTTTAATGTATAGTCTGAGTGTAGTGTTGCTGGTGCATGAGAGAAAAATAAAAGTATAAAATACGATACAATTTTTAATACAACACAATGGTTCTAAGCAGCGACTACCTTTATATCTACTCTGATGTATCTATGTATCTACGCTAATAATAGTATTGCGTCAGCATTCCAAATACAATATTCCCCCCTTTATTATGAATTAAGGGGGGAATCGTAATGTTAATGGAATTGTATAATATTAATAATATTAATTAATATATAAATATGCTAACTTTGAATGTCGTACAAAATTATTGCTTATCCATAACAATACAAAGTTACATCACTACAATTCACTACAAACAACAATGTTACAAAAATACAATCATGTTGAAAATACTTATTTTAATTATATGTACTTACATAATTGTTAGTACATGTTGCTAGATATTTAGTTGTAGTTATTAATACAAACTTAATCGATTATTTTTACCCTTTCAAATTATACAAAAATATAAGTTTTTACACATACACAATGAAATACTTGTTAAACCAACGTTGATTGACCACGACAGTTGGCGATAATCCCGCATTAACCTTACGTTGCTGCATAGTTTCTTCCTTGAGCCTTACTTTACAAGCCTTGACAAAGCAATAGAACTGCCTACAATTTCTTTCTGTAACCACTTACACTTATTTTTCAGATAACAGTAAACAATTATTACGATAAACAGTACAATCGCTATCATAACTGCACTGATCATATTAACTTTATAATCCACTGACTTCATTTTCGCCAGGTTTTCATTTACAACAACTTGTTCTTTAGTTTGCTACCCGTTTTCGAAGTTAATTACAAATTACTACTCTGACTACATCTACGTGAAATAAAAAAATTGGAAACGGTACCTAATTACCTACACATAATACAATTACAATTTTTACTTACGAAATACAATTTTTACTTACGAAAAATATCTACTCAGTTTTTTACCTACACGGCCACTTCGCGTAGCATAGTCTGAACAGTGGGATTTGGTTTTTTGAAACTGAAGTTTCTACTACCTGTCACTACTTGTTCCCTTAGCATTTTCTGTTATAATTTCCGGTTTATTATTGAATAATATTGCCTTTTCCATAGTGTGAGCTGGCTTTAATCTATTTATGGAAACATTCTATTTATTCTATTTATGGAACAAAATATATTACAAAATACATATATTACAAAATATATTGTAAACAAAATATATTACGTCGTTTCTCTGAAATACATAATCACTATTATAAATCTTCGTGTACTGAATGTCACTCTTTTAATTTCTTCTTGTAACAGGTTTATGGCTAACAATTATTTCTCTTAACTTTTCTACATGATTCTGGTAATCGCACGATCGAAAATTACTGGTGACACAAAAATCACCAGGTATCCTAAAATCACTACCATACAACAATTGTGCAGCGGTTACGCCTGTATCTTATCTAATAGTTGTGTGTAACCCTATACCATTACAGTTGGTAGCTCATCAAGCCAAGACGTATTATTTTAACGAGCCATACGAGCTACCGTAAGTGATCAGTGCCATCGTTCTATTTCACCATTGCACGCCGATTTGTATGGATTAGTAAGAATTCTTTGGATTTTCATTAACCTCATTAATAAAATAAACCACTGTGAAATTATCTGCCTCCTAGAATATCCTAGAATATCCTAGAATATCCTAGGGGTCCTAGAATATCTAGATGAATGTGTTGAAAACATGTCGGTGTCTCAAAATTACCTTTACCGGATACAGTGTGTTTATGTACTTTCGCTATATTCTTTATTCATCTCTGGTCAAAAATGTCTATCCGTAACTAATTTTCTACTGCCTCTAATACCGGGATGACTAAAATGATGAATGGACTAAAATATGTGTCAAAATTCTTTAGGCAGCAACTTCGAACTGCTATATCATTTCTCGAGCAATTATGAGAGCTTGCTGTCGACTTCCTGCGCAGTGGCGAGTCTTGTGAATATTAAAACTGCAAGCCATGTCGTTGTTTCAATTCTTCGGCTTCGATATTATATAAACCACGGATATACCTAATGTTAGTGCTAAATTCACTGACATAATTTGTCTTGCTTATTGTGACGTTTCTCTATCTGTACCTACTTTACAAAATGCGAATTTTAAAGGTTTATGATCCGTAAAAATGACTAATTCGTGACCTTTCATGTTACAAAAATACTGGTGTCTTTTCACATCCTAGATTTCTTGAATTTGATCATGATCGGAATTTCCTACCGTTTCGCCGTCTTTAAGTGCCCCTCGATCTCATCTTCATCTCATTCAATTCTGAAGTTATCATCTTACGGTCACTACCAAATATTCTCGGCTTGTCTTGTATTCACGCTATTCCTTGAACGGGTGTCAACGTTCCCATCACCTTATCAATTCAAATTGTCCAAATTTGGCCAAATTTTGCATTTTTTGTAGCAACTGACAAGGGTTCTGCTCTCCAAACTACATTTCTTCGATCAGCTTCTTTAATTGCTGCCTCCAGGTAGCTAGAGATCAGTCTCTGTTCTAGTGTCTCAAACTTCTTTCCTAGGGCTATTCAGTACATCTGTTACCTGCCTATACCTCGACTACGTCTTTGCTTAATTTTGTAATAACAACCTGGTATTTTGCATCGTCTGAGCTTCTGTGGGCTTTGTGGGCTAAAAACTGCTTCCGTCTGTATAAACCACGGCTTCGGTAATTTTTCCAAAGTTCGGGTATACGTGCAGTCACGTCACTACTCAGTGTCTGTGTGTGGGGTGGGGGTTACTGGAGCAGGAGAGATAAATAAAACTAAAGTCCACGATAAAATATTATGTAATTTGGAATACAACACACCGTTTTGTTCGATAGCGGGTAGCTAAGCAACGACTAACTTTATATCTAAGCTGTGAGAACAATGTGACGCATACGCTACTAAGAACATTGTGTCAGTATTCCCGTTACAGTTGGATCCACTCATGTGTGATTTATGGTGGAAATGATTTTGTTGGACTTCATTAGAGCTGAAGACAAGCATTAATCTAGTCTTGATCTTAAGCTTCCCCATTTATATTCAATTCTAGAGAATATGGCACGTACACTTTATAAGTATGAATCAATATACAATTTTCCAAAGGAAAGAATGTATCGATACACTATCGATAACTGGCTCCAACGCACTAATATACTGAATACTGAACTCTGACGCAGCCAATCCAGAGCCAATTACATTACATGATATATATATATACATATATTTATTTATATTTTGTTGTTGTATGTATTGTGTGTTTTATACAATATTAAATATATTATATATAAAAGAGGGAGATTTTCCTCTGTAAGAATATTTATGGCTTAACTAGATATAGTAATAATACAAAGCCTTGAAAGACTTTATTTGGTTGAACTTTAATCTCAGGAACCACTTGTTTGAAAAATTCTTTCTAATTTTGTGGTAGAGTCCGTTACATACTTACATAACTTTATCCCTAGCGAGGAAGTCAGAAAGATCGGGGCACCAAACACTGCGGTCCCTGCATAGCTCTTTCGCCTCGTCCACTGTCATGAACCTCTTCATACATGCTTTCCGGGGGATCCTCTTGCTTTTTACGTGATGTTCCTCCAATATCTTTGACACTGTGTTTTCGAAGGTCAATCGAGGTTTCCCCTTACATTTCTTACCATGTACTTTTGCTTCATATATCTTTTTTACCATTCTTTCATCACTCATTCTCTCGACGTGTCCAAACCACCTGAGCACGTTCTTCTTTATTCTAACTGTGACACCCTCGATGGTACCTACCATTCTGAATATCTTTTCGTTGCAAATTCGGTCAGTTAAGCTGACTCCGCATATCCTCCAAAGAGATCGCATCTCCACATCGTTCATCTTTTTTTCATTCTTCTTCTGTCATACCCACGTTTCATTGCCACATTGAAAGTATATCAATAATGATACTTTGCTTTTCCATAAAATATTCAAAATTATTAAAAAAAAAATGATAGACACAGTATAAATATAAAAAAAATAAGAATAAGTTGATAATTTCTAATTTTCGCCTCTAAATGGTTAACAAGTAATTTATAGCGTAAGGTCTTCCAATTGAACAATTTAAAGTTAAAAATATATGATTAAGTAATGCATATTATTCTATCCAAGAATATAATCATGATAGTTGTACGTGGTATTAAATGCCCCTTCGGGAAGTCTCTAATTATTATAAATATTTACTGTTGAGTTTCTCACCAAGAAACTCAATAGTTCCTTCTTTTGGTCTACTGACACTTCAATGTAAATTGACGATTCAAAAGTGCTTGTCATGGCCTAGTTAAATAAAGAATATTTTGATTTGTATTGATTTGATGGAATATTATTTATTAGCTATATTTTAATAACTTTGTATAAACTTACCAAGATTTTTGTAGCATTTCCTATGTACTTCCTACTATCGAGTATTTTATCATAAGTATCAATGAATTCTTCAAGCTTCTTTATAGTCATATTGATCACTGTATTGTTTGTAGTGAAAGTGAAATGTAACTCCTTTATTATCATCATTCTCAATGACTTCAATTTATTCCATAAGTGTTCAAACATCATCATTTTTTTCATATTAGATACATTTAATTGCAATGTTAAGAAAAATATGCCTATGATGTAATAAAATTTTTCATTTTCAAATATAATATAATAAGCGTTTTGAAGTACAATTCGCACCAACATCGCACTGAATACACAAAAACTTATAAGTGATTCATAGGTATGTCGTCTTAAAAAGCGATTATGACTAATGGAATTCAAATTGTATAAAAAGTTGTTAAAATTTTCTCCCTTACTAAATATGGAAGGTATAACTGCTATAAAATAGTAGGATAGTTTAAATAATGTGATAACATATAAGGCAAAGGCCTCCTCCAACCGTTTCCATTTTATCCTGTTTTTAGCCACTCTGTTCCAGGTCGCTCCCGCCACTTGCTTGATGTCTCATCCCACCTCTTTTGTGGTCTGCCTCTCTTCTCTTTCCCTTCTCTGTGGTACCATCTGGTCACAATTTGGCTCCATTTATCATGTCCTCTTACCATATGCCCTGCCCATCTCCATTTCAGTCTTCTTATTTTAGATATAATGTTTATTATTTTTGCTTTACCTCTTATGACATTGCTCTTAATTTTGTCAGACTTTTTCACATTTAGCATACTCCTTTCCATTGCTCGATGACATACTGCAAGCTTGTTTGTCATTTCCTGTGTTAGTGCCCAAGATTGGCAACCAAATATAAGAACAGATAGTACACATGTATTAAATAATTTGCTCTTTATGTTTATGTGTAGTTGTTGTTTCATAGCCTCTTTTAAACCCCATATCTCTTCCAGCCGTTATTAATTCTTCTTTCTACTTCTCTGCGCATAGGTTTTCGTTGGGTTATGAGCCTTACAAGCTAAATACACAAAAAGAAAAAAAAAATAAATTTGAACAATAGTGCCAGACATGAGGACCTTCAACCAATATGTTCTTAATTACTTTTCATAAAAAAGTGATTCAAAAGGAAAAGTTAAAGATTTATATTTACAATACATCCTGTTAACGCTCAAACCATTAAAAATGGAAAAGTTCACTAATTGTAACTAGATAACGTTATAATCGACTTACATCGCGCTATCGTTTTGTTCGATCGATATAGATATGGTGTTCCAATTTTCATATAAAGTGTGTTAAAATATACCATAGTTCAGATCAGTATACGTTGTAGTTTTATTTTAAAACAACCTATCGGTATGCACATCAGATATATAGATCAAAATAATACATCGGGAGTGAGTTTCCGGTTCCGGTTTCCGGCTAAACACATGCAGTTTATTAGATTTTAAATATGAGAACTTCGATCAAGAGGGCGAAGCCACGGACGGGTCGCTAGTGTGAAATAAGTCATCACACTCAAATAATCTTCAATACTAACAATGTATTGAAGATACAACTAACATGTAAACAATTCAAACTATTAACTTTATTTTTTTTATAGGCGGTCAAAAATCCAAATAAATGTAGATAATGGGCAAAGTGTGATCAAATATATAAAAAAACAATTATTAACTATTAAACTCAAAACAAAAGGCTGTTATATAGAGGCGTGTTTTAAAAACATATAAATCTGATTTATGTAAGAAATGAAAAAGCTCTAATGTTTTATTTTCAAAGGAATAATAAAATCTGTTTCGGATATTACCTACCTACCTACATAGTTTGTAGTCCAAGAAGGCGGCCACAAGTACTATTACTATAATTTTATACCCGTGACATCAAAAATAATGACATTCGCTTTAATTAATGATACTATCATTAATCACAATACACAGTTTGTTTTAGTTTGTACATATGGCGGCTACAATTAATTTTCGTCATTTGTATATTAAAATAATAAATTGCATTTGTCTAAGTAGACTACATAAGTATCACACGTACAGTCAGTAGTACAGTCTCTTTTTTTATTATCTGAACGTTTTCGATTCTTATAAATGGCATAATACAAATTACATTTGTCTAAAAGGGCAGGAAAATCGTAACGCAGGGATAACAATAAGTTCTTCTCCTAAGGTCTATACGTTGATGCATTCGTCAATGGGATACAATAACAATATAGTTTTTTTCCAATTCCGTAAAAGTTGGAATAAAAGCGAACTAACAATAAGTTTTTTTACTCTGCAATACTTGATGCAGTGGTGGTTACTTAATCACATTAATTAGATTTTTAGTTCTAGAAGGTTGAATAATCTAACTCTAATTTTTTTGAATATTTAATGGATTCATTTTTGGATAGGGGAAACATTATCCGCGATAAAGTTTAAACATAAAAAATCAAGATTTGGGTAGTTCTAACTCTAAACTATTTGCTTAAGGAACGATCAGCATTTTTGGAAGGTATTAAATTGGTTCAAAAGTTTAAAATGAAATCAAACCATTGGCACAGTGTTTGACTGTAAGCCTGTTTGTTATGGGAACGATCACCATTCGGAAGAATATTATTCTCATTTTCCACTCATTTAAAATGTGATGCATTGAGTACTATAGGCTATTCCACAGGTGTCTATACCAAAATAAACTAACAAGAACATTATGTCTTATATAAAGTTTAAATTAAATTAGCTTCACTCTGTATCCAGCACACGGCAGGGTACAAAGAGGGAACCGTAGGAACCTAGTGTTAAGACACTACGTTTCTGAATGGAATGTCTTATATTAGTATGTAAAATTAATTTTGACTATAGTTGCTATAGACAAAATTCATTTTTGTGGCGATCTATGTGTTTTAACGATTACTTAATAAACGGCATTTAAAGAAAGACTTAAATCTTTAAGTGTCTTCTTTCCCAATGACTTTAACTTTCACCAGAATTGTTAAAAATACATCATATTTTTCATTATATTGTATAAACATATTCACTGGATGTAAATTATATGGATAAGGATGTAAATTATATGGATAAAGATGTAATAATCTTACTATATAAAAATTCATCTCTAATTCACGCATCCTTAATCTTGCGTAAACAGATGCAACATATTACCTAATATTTTTTTGTATGTTGGTGTTAACTAATATAAGGATAATATTCTCATGTAAAAAAAAATTTATTGATTAAAATAATGTCCTTATAACTCAAGAGATATTTTACGGAATAAAAAATTGTACTAGGAACCGTTATAATTCTTCTATAGTATTTTATTATATATATTTATTTTAAGTTCTTAGTGTTCTTAGATTGTACCAATATTATTATATGTTATAGAATATATTATATTCATTATAAATACCTAGGGCTTAAAAAGTGTACGTGTCTGGTAATCCGTGGAAACTTCATTGGTCTTTTTCTTCTTTTTTATGTTTCAATTATTTTACTATATTGTTTGTTTCCCTTAAAAAATTAATAAATAAATAGTTTCCTTCATTTGGTTTCTAGTCATCCAATTTAAAAAATTAGTACAGTCACTTAATTTGTTCCTAAAAATATATTCTTAATGAAAATACCAATTAATGGATGTTTAAAACATCAATTAGTACAAATGGTATAAAACGATGACATCCTCATTACTAAATACACATAATAAGCTAAATGAACTCACGAATTCTTGATATATTACGATCTGATCGATGCAGATAGTGTACACCAAGTTAGTGTCTGTATTAATAGTGTGTATATAGAAAATGTGATTAAGATGATACTTTATCGATTAGTTTGGCAAAAGTAAGTTATTTTTTCTATTATACCTTACGCTTATTATCTAAATATTTTTGTCATGCTTTGTTTTTTTGAAAAATATGAACATTACTGGATATAACGATCGCCTTTACAGTTCGAAATGTATTCATTATTTTATTCAAAAGAGCAAATGCCAAAGTAACGTAATCGGATTTAATTTAATATTCAGTTACAAATTATTCTCTAGATGACTATTTCGCAACTTCATGACTTTTTTTGCATAACCTGCAAACTGAGGGAAATGTATTAAATTATGTTTTCTTTGGAAATGCATCTTGTTTAATTTTTTATATTCTAACACATATTGCAGGCTGGTAGAATACCTTGGATTAAATGAGCCACGTCCAGAATATGTCAGAAGAAATGTCAAACCGGAACCCTATAAAACCAAATTCAAAACCAACCAAACATTAATCTTCTATATATCCGTATTGATGTCGTTATTTGGAGTATTAATCTGGATAACTATGCCGTTTGCTATATTAGCAGAGCCTTGTGAAATTTTCAAAAAGAAAAATATGTTTACTATTTATGATATTGTGAAACCTTTAAAAAGATATATGCCGATGATGGATAGACTCATAATTTCCGTGGGGATAATACTGGCTGTAGTTTCGGTTGGTACCATCGTTGATGCTATCAATAACACAAAAATCAACATAAGTCCATGGGTGGAGAAGGGAAAATATCAAATTGTAAAGACAATGCCAATTGAAGTGAAAACGTTTGAGAGGCAACGATTTAGTTTCAAGAAAAAAATCCAGAAAAAAGTAAGGGAAGAAGAGGATTGGTAAAATTATAATTAAGTAAAATTTAAATTCTATAGAAAATAAACACTATATTTTTTAGTACACTTTCCTTGAAAACATATATGTATGTTTTTATATGTAATATATGTAATAAATAAAATATGTAATAATTTCTTACTTAATTGATACTTACTGCTAATTGAAGTGAAAATGTATATTTCATGGAATGAAATTTTATTTCTCATTCAGTTATGCTCTTTAATTCAGTTCTGATTCTGATTGTGAATTTAATAATGAATTTATATATTTATAGCCCTTTTAGCGGTACAGACTTCAGTTATTTTACATTAATATATATAAATATATAAACTTCCATATAAGTGGCAAATGGCGGCTTTTTAATGAGAGCGATTGCCATCTGACCTCCAAAACCCATTTTGTGGGAAAAGCCAATGATGAGAGGGGAAAGGATTAGTTGAAAAGGGGAGGGGTGGCTAAGGATACCACTTTCATGGATTGAAAAGGAGTATGACAGTGTGGCTTGAGGATCCGGGGTCGCGTATCCGTATGCATAGTACCAATATCGGACAAATATTTGGCCAGACACCCTCTGGATTTTATATTGGATTTTAAATATATGTCCAGTTCTTTTATATGGCAGTGAACGTTGGCCAACATTATCTCGGTACACTCAAGAGCTTCACGTCACGGAGATGAAGATGCTGAGGTGGATGTGTGGCGTTACGCGGTCCGACCGCATACACGACACATTCATTCGAGGTAGTCTTGAGGTCCATGACGTAACGAATAAGCTCCAAGAGCGTCGCCTGAGATGGTATGGCCATGTTATGCTCCGACCTGAGAACTATGTCGGAAGGAAGTGCCTTGACATGTCTGTCCCTGGAGTTAGACCACCCGGACGCCCAAGAAAGCAATGGCTGGACGTCGTGACGCAGGACATGAGAGCCAATGGACTAACCACTGAAGATGCTCAAGACCGTGCCAAGTGGAATCGATTAAGTAGGAAAGCAAACCCTGGCAATAGGCCGGGATAGTGATAAGTAGAAGATATATAAATATATGAAGCGTTTCGATGCAACCCATTGTACGTAAGATCAGAGTTACTTCCAACGCTTAGAATGTATCATGTGTCATCACACAAAACTTGTAGCTTTCTCCATTTGACCACAAATCTCTCGAAGTAGGACCACTCTCTTACAATTAGATCTTCAACTAATATTATTCTATCAACTCATTTTCTACAGAAATAACGTACTCTATATTAGTTACAGTTCTTATACAAAATGTATTTTAAAATGAAAAGCTCAATTATTTTATGAAGTTAAGTAATCTTTGTTACTTTAATAACTTTGCATTGGAGTATAATAACAGTGCGTTTTAAATATCAATATAGTTGATTACATAGGTATAGCTGAGAATGTCGTGACACATTTAGAATATTACCTTAGAAAGTATAATACGTGTGAAACAACTATATTAATACACATATTTATCTATTTTTGTACAGATTTCATAGACAATGATAGACGAAGGGCATATTCCAAGGTTAAAATGGACCCAAAAAGATAATAATATGAACATATAAAAAAATATGCAATATTTTCTTTACTATAATTCGTGGTTAGATGTTAGATTTCGGTTACGTGAAAATTTCTTCTAAAAAATAGAATTTATTATCAAAAATATTTAGTGTAATCCAACTTATTAAAGTTTCAGCTCTCTTTGTAATTGTGTAAAATACAAAATTTACCTTCGTATATGCATTTTCGTAGAATCTATACGTTATTCAATACTTTATAATGTAATCATTCTATTGTTTTGCAACAAACACAAAAATATGCGTACTCTATTCGAAAATCTTCTTTTAGCCGACAAAGATATGAACTTAAATATAAGAAACTATTGAATTGAAAATTATTATTTATGACCACATTAACATTAATTCACAGTACATGGATATTACATTTCAATTTCGATCCCAATCTGTAATAATATCCAGATTTATTATTACTGGGTGCGTGTTATTTTCTTCTTCGGTCCAAACCTTCCTCTTTTGAACTACTTCTTTTTTTTTACGCCGTCTATTTTCGATTGAAAGAAGTCACCGTGAAATTATTTTTAGTCATATTTTGTACAAATTTCTCATAGACGCAACGAAACAGACAAAGGATGTATATGATAATTTGGTAAGCGTATACCTTACAAATGAATGGTAATAAAATTTTTAAAATCCTTAGAATATGATTTGTTGGCAATTTATTTTTTAGTTTAAGTCTATGTTGATTGTAAGATTGCCAGAAACACTGAAAGTTATTTGCATTGATGAAATAGCGAAATACATGCACATTTGGCTATACACGATGCAGTGCTGGTACAGAAGAAGAATGAATGAAAGATGAATGCTACAGAGGTGCGATCTCTTCCTACAATACGCAGATTCAGCTTAGCTGGCCGATTCTACAGCAAAGAGATACACAGAATGGCAGGTACAAGAGAAGATATCAAAGTAAAAAAGAAGAATGCTCATTTAGTATAGATATGTTTTAAGAGTAGGTGATGAAAGAATAAAAGAAATAGATGTGAACGTTATTCGTAAGAGAGTTCGAGGGGAGGGACCTCATTTGACGGTCAAAAATTTCACGGAAATACCCTGAAAGGGCATGTATGACGAGTTTCATGGTAGGGGACGAGGTGATAGAGGTATGCAGGCACCGTAGCGTTCTGCACGCCATTGTCTCTGGATATCCCGCGAGAGAGAGTAGAGATAAAGCCTGAAACTATACCACTGTACTTATACATGTAACTAATAATTGTTCAATTATGAATCTTAAAATGTTTATATAAAATATTTTTTTAATAATGTCTTTCAAAAGTTCCAAAATTTTCTAGATTGTTATTAATATTTTTTATCATCATATATATCTAGTCTTAGTTATAGCGATAAATATATTGTTTTGGCAACGACGATTTTTAATCTTTATTTCAATGTCTTCTTCTAGAACATTTCTTATAGACACTTATTGATTTATACACCAATACTGCAATATATGCTGCTCTTAATTTTTCTGCTACAAAGCTCGAAGCTGAAGCGAGTAAAATAAAAATTATTCTTCACGAAAAGCTTCTTAACACTAAAGGTACCATTGCAATGTTTTGTTCTATGCTGTAAATTAACTAGCTTTTTTATATTTCTTCTTTAAGTGTTTTTTTCTATCCTTAGTATGGATTAACACTTAAATAAGCAACAATTTAATTTAAATAATATGTATAAGTTATCATCATCCTATTGGAATAAAATACGGATGTGGCTTGCTTTGAAAGACACAATTGCGACGGTGAGTTCCGTTATTCAACATGAAATATCTCGAAAATTGGGTGGAAAATTCACAAAGGAGAGAAAGTCTCTTGAAGTGAGTGAGCTGAAAAATTATTCATAAGAAAGAATTTTTTTTTCTACAGGTTACAATCAAATTAAGAAATTAAAATAAGAAGATTTATCCAATATATAGAAGCCAGACCAATCCAGTTTCTAGTTTGTATTAGATTGTGTTAGTATTAGATTACCCCTGAATTCTAAAACTATTAATTACACTGTCATTGTAAACATCACGTATGTAATAAAATAATTTATTATGATATATGTATATCTTAAATATTGCGTATTTGTACTTATATGCATACATATATGTGTTGATTTGTTCTTGGCTTCACTTGTTTGATGTCGGATTTACATTTTGTCTATAAAAAATATAAAAAAATCGTCTATATAACAGATAATCATCATTCTATGTGCAATATTTTATCAGAGTGGAAGGTTAAAGTGATTTTTTTACCCAAAACTCAATCCCATGGGTATTTGCTGGTTAAAAAATATATTTTGCTCTATCGGCCCCGCGTAGCTTCCGGTAAAATTCCCATAAAAAATGGTTCAACTATTCCAGTGATTAACCTGGATAAACGGAAAGACAATGACAAACAAAAACTTTGAAACGTCTGTTTGTGATCTAGCAAATATAACGGTAGAATATATTTTTTTTTTATTATAAATATTAATTATATCTTAAACGACGTACAAGAGGCGACCTTATTTCTATTTTAGCCATAAGTTAGCCTCTAGTACATATTTTTTGCGTATTACTTTCTTTATATTGTTTTTTTTATATGGGTGTACAATAAAGAATATTATTATTATTATGTTTGTCTTAGTAATTCTTAGGTTCAAACTGATCTAGTCCTTTGGAAGGCTTGCACGGGGAGATCCGAGGCGTAGAGGCCCCTTGGAGAATAGAAAACATTTTACTGTGACACATCACCCGGGATCCATCACTGAATAATCATATGTAATTATTGCCCAAAACTGGTCGCCGGATAATGCGCAGGAACTATGGAAATCTAAACTTGGACTATGAAATTGAGTTGGATGGACTGAGTACTGGGCTATTGGATGAGAGTAACGGACGTCCGTCTTTACAACAGTCTCACATTGAAATGTTAACGGACGGTGACCCGCTTCCCACCAGATAGGCCCCAAGCAACAGACAAAGTGGCGTAATGCCTCGGGCGCAGCACCGCCGTAATTTTACTATTTAGTCATATGCTGTTTCAAAAACCATTTAGCAAAAATATAGGACTTCATTCTAATAGATGTCTATCGATCAACCCCAACGAAGCCGCACGAAATTTTACATAGACTTTTGTCCAATAATTCTGGTAGAACTTACAGTTCCATGAGGAAAACCTTTGTCTCACTATTATCAAGCGCCGAGATAGATAATTTGAATATATATCCAAAGATAAGATGGGACTGTAAAATAACTACAACTAATTGGCTCAAAACACAAACTTAAAATGAAATAGAACAATTACTATCAGTCTCTTAGTAAAAACAATATGTAACTAGTACAAACAAAATATATAGTATAGTATATAAAAGGTACGTGAGCACGCGCGCACACTCCATACTCACACAAACACACACACACACATTCACACTCACACTCACTCACACACACACATACACACACACACACACACACACACACACACACACACACACACACACACACACACACACACACACACACACAGACACACACACAGACACATACACGCACGCACACGCACACGCGCACGCGCGCGCACGTAATTCAAATAAAATTTGAGTAAAATATAAAAATAAATAACAGTACGTACAATAAAAGTATCTTTCTAGGTATATGTTAAATTTTTACTCCCCTGTGTTTGTTTTTCATAAATATTTATAGTATATAGCTGTAGAAATTCAGTGCAATCGGACAGGTGCAGGACCAGTTCAGTGCCAGGGGACCTAAAACAAGGTATCTTAGTCTAGGGTCCTCATTATTATTTGATTTTTTATAATTTACTGTGTGGATCATTGACCATAAGATCACTAGATGATAAGACCTCAATTCGTGTAAATATATTATTTGTAAGAGAGAATAAAAACTTTTTGTATTTGGTAAACGAATATCCCTAAATATCAATTGAAGTAGGAGCGGAGGAGATATACCTCTTGTATGTGTTGAGATCCATGGCACCTTATAGACTCATGTATGTGTCTTATATGGGCCTTCAGTCTGTCCGGTCACAATAAGACCCAAGAAAGCGCAGGGGGTCATAGCGGTGAGGGCTATTTGGGGATACCAGACAATGTCGTGGACGGCGTCTACACTCTTGGCGGTTGATCCTCCTTGATCCACCCAGTTACAGGCAAAAGTGATCGCCAAAGTTCACCCATTCTATGGAAGTGATCAATCATTGGAGGCGGTTATCGCACGGATCAGGAGGGTAGCAGAGACGGCTTTGTCTGGTTCAGCAATGGAGGGAGGAGGTCCTACCTCCATTGCACCGTAGCACATTGAATCACCGGCGGCAGGACTAGCGACGGTGGAGACGGTGGGGTCCTGACGTTCAGGCGGACGGAGCTACTGACCGGGAATGTTTGCTCCGGTGAATACTTGGATCAGAATTTGCGTTGAAAGATGTCGTGGGTGTGTCATGAGTATGATGCCTCCGTCGATTCGGCGCATCACACTCTGGCTGAATGCCCCGCTTGGGCTCCGCAACGCCAGGTCTTGATAGCTGTAGTAGATGAAGATCTCTTACTGTCTAGTATGGTAAGGGCCATGCTAGAGAGTAAGAGGAACGGGTCCGTAGTAGTCTACGAATCAGTCATCGTAAGGAGGCCGAAGAACGGGCGCGCGACGTAATCGCGAATGCACTACACCCGCTCCGCCACTGTAGACCAGGCGGCCAGGTCAGGTAGGAGAAGGTGGTATGCGCATCTCCAATTCCCTTCACCGATACTGCAGAAAGGTCATGGTGACCTCTGCAAGCCTCTGCAAGTCATTGAGGTTGTGGGTGCCCTGGAAGAAACCCCGGGGCACTCTGAATGCGATGGTTGCCTACATTAGGTAGGGCTTCCACTGTGGCAGTGGCAGTAGTGGCGTGCGCGAGCGATCCAGTATCCTGCTGCTGGGTTTTAGTGGATATTGTCGGGTTTTGACGAATCCCACAGTACCATATGTCTGTAGGGCACATTCGTCCTGCAAATGGATGGTCTGCATAAAAGCATTTCCCAGAGCGGGAGGTATAACAGCGAAGTCTCTCTATAGTTTGCCAAAAGATCGGGTGGAAGACTTGCTATAACGCGATAGCTCTGGCCGCAAGGTGAATCCATGGAATACTAAGTAGTTTCTTCTGATATTTACAATATGTACATTGTATAATATCATTTAAAAGTATTTATTAAAAAAAAAATTATTATTATTTGAGAATATTTACCCTGTACAGTGAATTTTATAGTACATCAAAGTAATTATTATATTGAATGACTTTACATAAATTGATGAATGATTGATTGATAATATTCATTAGGTTAATACATTTCAAACAAGATAGACATTACTAACAAGGACAGAGGAGAAATTAAACGTGACAAAAATTTATAAGAAATAATTCAATAATATTAAAATATTCATAATGATTCACGTAAAACCTCACTTGATGCCTCAAAAATTGTCAAATTATAAAATTAGACCATTATCGAAAACGTTAAAAGTTTTTTTTATAATATTACAAATTATATTCGCCATTGATTTTGGATTCACAAATTCAAAATTCACACACGTACATAGGTTTTTTGTTAAAATGTTTTTTGTTTTTTATGCTTTATTTGTGGATATATTATGCTTCATCCTTTTAGAGTCAGGACCAACTTTTGAGTACCGGATATGGTATACCAAATATCTCTTAGAACATATTACTTATGTTTTAATTTTTTTGTTCATACCACAAAACAAATCATTTTGTAATTTTTTAGAAAATTTACAAGCAATTGACTGCCAAATTGGAGTGAATTTAAAATATTTCAATTTTAAGATCGTTTTTTGTTGCATTACGTGTTTTTCCGTGAAGTTAGGAATAGCCGGAGTATATTGCTCTAAAAATGAGGACTGTATGATAACTGCATTGGCACAATTGATATATTTCATTGCTTTCCTTGCCTTGGATTTGCCTTTCATTATAATGTTATTCACGTTCTACGCGGCTCGCTTACGACTCGTGGCTCTTGGAAAGTGTCTTCAAAGTAAAAAATTAACAAGACAGATGCATCACTTATACAAGACACTTATCGATTTGACGGATACTACCAAAAAATCATTCGATCCTGCAGTAAGTTTAAATAATCTACTATCGAAATAAAATAGCAAAATATATTCAAGTTATTATAATTTTATTTTATCACAGTTGTCATAATAAAGTTAAAAAGTTACTAGTTCTAGCTAAATAATAATAATTTCAATTTTAGGTAATTATAAACTTGTTGTTGAATATACCGAGTGTAATGTATGTCATGTATTACATAATAAAAGAGATAAAATATAGTACGGTAAGTATATTGTTTTTAAATATACAAATAAAAACTAATAAAAATACTTAAAATTATATCGAATCATTCAATGTACTATAATGTAAGTGTATCGAAAATTAACGTAACTTTGATAAGAAAAAAATTCTTAAATATCCAGTACAAATTTCTGTAAGTTAATTCAGCTCAATTTAATATATCTACACAATGATGCACTTATGGGACAAAACACACATTAAACAACAAATATTACATAACAAACATTACATTAAGTAGTTGAAGGACTTTATGAGGAAAGTGATCATATGAGGGACGAATTATATTGGGGCAGGTGAAAAGGAGAAAAGGACAAATCAAACATAGATAAAGACTGACAGCTCTCGAGACCGACAAACACCATTGAATAGAAACTTTGCAAAATAATCAATTTATTATATGTAATTTTTAAAAATATTGGTCAATTAACAAAATTTTATTAAACAACACACGAACGGGCGAATCTCATATGCATTAATCAAAATTGTATTAATAAATGTCTTTATTATTTCCTCCTCTAATAACTTCACAAAACGTTTGTAGTTATTTATAATAATAATAATAATTTATAATCTAATTAATGTTTCACAGAAATCACCAGTAGGCTATGTGTCGGAGTGTATTTCAGTGATTTCATTGTTAACAGTGATTTTTGCACCATCCATATTTGCATCATCTCTTGTAAGTGAAGCGCAAAATATAAAAATATTGCTTCATGATATGAAATTTGAAACTACAGGTAAGAAATTAACGGTAACAAAGTGGTTCACAAATTAAAAAAAAATATTATAACATTTTGATTGTGTTTGCTTTTCCATTTTAACACTAATTGATGTAAATTTTTTTGCTATCTTAAAATAAAGTAGGGTTATAAAGAACTAATTTGCTTTAAAATAACTGTTGTAACACATAAGGTAGATATGGAGCCAAGTGTAAATTTTCTTAAAAGATGACTTGGGATTTGTAGCATTTAAAAGATGCACTGGTCATTATCTAACTGTTAATTTAAAAATGAATATGGTGGTAGAATCAGAATAACTTTTAAGGGATTTTTATCTATTGAGCGATATTTTAACAAGCAGAATGACCGAGTTCATTCTCAAAACCTTAAAAACACTTCCTTATGTTAGTAAGCATAGAAAAACGTAGACATTATCCGACTTTCCAGTTTCCAGAAATCCATTTTGAATAAGGCCAATTACATCATTTTAGTTTTTTCGATATAACGTATTGTACTCGTTGTCACGGTTACCACTGGCACGTAGAATGTCACACACAGCTCTTAAGTTATTTCTAAATGACCATGGGGTGAAATCATACGTTAGTGCTAGTGAATGTAAAAGTTATTCAAAAAAATCTAATGCTATCCCGCAAGAGTATCAGACTGCTTATGATCGAAAATAGAATTATTTTAATATGAGTGTCCTAACCTAACCTTATACACTATGTCACTAAAATGGGCGAAAAGTGGACGACGGAGTCTTAACGAGATGTCGTCTATGCCTATCCTGTAATGATATATGTTAAGCTGAAAATAATATTGAACATTTTGTTACTTAGATATAAATTTACAAAGTTAATATAGTATAAAGTATATATTGAACGATTTCAGATCCAAATCATGTGGAAGATATCGATCGTTTCATTCAATATGTAGAAGCTCGTCCCTTCAAATTTTACGTACTGAAGATATTTCCGTTGGACGCTACATTACCAATTATGATAATTAATTTGTGTGTCACATATCTTATTGTTATACTCCAACTAACGCATACATATTAAAACATTTATATTTCTAGTATGTACTGATATGATTGCTATATATATATATATATATATATATATATATATATATATATATATATATATATATATATATATATATATATATATATATATATATATATATATATATATATATATATATATATATATATTAATATTTTAACTAAAGAAAGTCATGTAATCATATTTAAATGACCATACTTCCTTCAGGAAATTATAACATTGAGCGATTACGAGACGAAAAAACTTAGATAGTCTGAAAAATGAAAAATTAGAAGCTAGAGATAATTATTATATTAATGTTATATATATATATATATATATATATATATATATATATATATATATATATATATATATATATATATATATATATAGATATATATATATATATATATATATATATATATATATATATATTTAAAATAATTGTAAAATAATAAAGTAGTATTAAAGGATGTGTTTGTGTCCATACGAAATCCTTTTTCTGAACTTGTATAAATAAGAAAGTAACATTAAAATATAAACCAAAACTTACTATCAGTACAAACCTATTAGGCACTATCTGACATATCTGTCTGCTGATTTCTCCTTTCTCCTTCCTTCCTTTACTCTTTCCACAACACATCCTTACGTTCCCAATCAAGTATTATACTCTCCACACCGTATCATATTTCAGGATTCAGGTCTGTCTCTTTTGCAGGAGTCAGGCTTTGGAATGTCTTACCAGAGTCCATAAGAAGAGCTGATGAGGCTTTTAAGCGTGGTGTGAAAGAGTTATTTTTAAAAAAAAAAATAATTTTATAATAATAATTTTCTTGTGTATTTATATTAGCTACATACTTGTATTTTTTATTTTATTTATTTAAGTAAGGTTGTAATATTTAAATTACAATATAATCATATTCATATGTTTTACTATTATATACTATTTTATGTTTATTATTATGTTATATTTATATATATATATATATATATATATATATATATATATATATATATATATATATATATATATATATATATATGTTTGCACACCTACATTTTAGCGCTAAGCCCTCCTTTTTATGTGTACAATGAATGAATAATAAATTTATTTATTTCTTAAAATAAAAGACAGTCTATTT
The DNA here is from genome assembly GCA_037127375.1 of Dione juno. Lineage (NCBI taxonomy): Eukaryota > Metazoa > Arthropoda > Insecta > Lepidoptera > Nymphalidae > Dione > Dione juno. The sequence goes on from JAXRJS010000070.1 coordinate 2,223,203, forward strand.
TCTTTTCTGGTATTTTGGTATCTTTGGGTAATAAATTCTTGGAAAAGACTTTTACTTTAGAGTAGTTAGCATAAACAATATGAGAAAACAAAAATGATTACAGTGAGCTATAGATTAAATATGTAATTAGAGCGTATAATTCTATCGTTGACTTTTTCTTTGAAACATTTTAAATGAATACAATCTTCAGACTAAATTAGTTCTTAGTTGTGGTGTGCAAAGAAAATGCACAGAAATACCGTCGTAATCAATGAATATTATCTATTTACATATATTTTCATATAATAAACAGGTACAATACAACAGAGTTTTCTTCTAAAAGTCACACTGTCTAGTCAAAATCGCATTTAAATCTGTTTCGACTTTTTTTAGTTATACAAGTTTCATTTTTTACTATACAACGATCAAAGAAAGAGAAAAGATTAGAGATATATATGTAAATAAACCAACACAACTAATAAATATTTTAAATATACATACACAGGTTCATTTTTTGTGTTACCTTGAAAAATTACAGGTCGATTGGAAATAAGAAGGCGACTACAGTTTTTTATATATAATATATTATTTATTTACTACATATACGCTTACGCTTGCTTACATTTCAAATCAAATGACAAAACATGTGTGCCAATTATTCTTGGCAAAATATTTTACAATATATAAATTTAATAGAGAACTGGGATACATTCGTAAGACAACAAGATTTTTTTTATTCTTGCCCAGATATTAAATAAAAAATTATACACTTTATTGCACAAGAACATAACATAACAGGTGATTACAAGTAATATAGTTTTTAAAGGTGGACTTATCTCTAACAGGGATTTATTCAAGTCAACCAGTGGTAGTGGGTGAAGACGATAAAAATAGTGGGGCGACAAAATTGTACAATACATATGTAGAATTAAGTTTAATTCATAAATACATATATACACTCATAGATGTACGGCCACATACGGATAATATATTTCATACACAAAAAAAATATTTTTTTCAAACTGAATTTATATCTAGTATTTAAATCTTTATATATATATATATATATATATATATATATATATATATATATATATATATATATATATATATATATATATATATATATATATATATATATATTAAAATCTAAGTCCTTAACTTATCCCATAACATTTTTTACATTCGAATAAATTGTATAATTACAATAGTAAACGAAGTACAGGCACCTATAAGGTATAAAGGTAAAGAGACATCCAGGTAGAAAGCTCGCCATACAGAGTATTTGTAAGGATGCAGCTCTAAATACTTGAGGATATCGAATAGTTTATTTCTTTCTAGTGAACCTAAAAAATAAAAAAAAATTGTATAAAAATGTATAAATCTATATATTAATGCGCGAGATCAAAATCTTTGGATCCTTTTTACGAAACTAGCGCGGACGAAATGTATAAAATTTGGCACACTTATAGTTTGTGTAGGAAAAGCGCAGAACGCTAATACGTCATCAGGTCTTCTAGTAATAATTAATGTATAATTCTTAATAAGATATTTAGAACTTTTGACAAACGTAATAAGATTAAAATCTCTAATTAACTACATATATTATTTTGTGTGGTTTTTTAAAGATAATTGAACGAAAATTATCGAGCAATGTGAGCAGAAGACGGTTAGTTTTGTATAAAAAATTATAAGTTTCAATTTTCTTACTAGTGACATGAAGAAGGTGGTCCTCAATAAGTGACTGAATGTTGCCAACTTCAATGTTTCCTAATTCGACAAGTAATGCTGGGACTAGAGGTATAGCCAAATTCATTATTAAATCGACGAAGTAAAACATGTCTAACTGTAAATTTGAAAATAATATTGATTTAATACTTATATATAAATATATAATACAATAAATATAGTATATATAAAGTTTATGACTCGAATCGAATCGAATTTGAACATAAACCTTGACTTGTGCTATGCGAGAATTATTGTCAATTAAGCTATACGTTCTTATCGAGCAACGTCTATATTCTTTATAAGCACTTCGCCGCATTTTGTCATTCATCACAACATGTACTTAGCTCGTCAGATATTGCCAGCCAGCCAGCACTATTTATAACGTAATATATTTTTTATTTTTTAAATGAGCTAAAGAACTGAACAGATCTGTATTTTAAAGTAAAATTTTGGTAACAAGTGGTACTTACATTTGAAGCGCCTGGCGTAAATATATACACCACAAAACTATATATATTTAAGAAATATGATGCCATATTTACAAGTATCTAGGAAAGAAATTATATTATTATTTTTTGTAGCGTCACGCTGTATATCGTACATAGCAGTAGGGTAGTCAGTGGAAACCGTAGGCAGAAGAACCTTGTGTTAAGACATTCCATTCTCCACTTTCCGCCCTTCGAGGAATTGCGTGTTGAGTGGCGGAACTCAGAGCCGCGCTTTGCCTTGTTGCCAAAGCGAAGAAAATGAATATAATTTATTCTCCCTGAGTGGGAATCGAACCCACAAACCAAAACCGTCTTGTTTAGGGGCAGACACTGTGCCTCTGCGCCACGACGGTTCCACCCTGGTAAATAATGTTATTGATAAGTATAAAACTATATATTATATATTTATTTATTTATGTATTATAAGGAACTAAGATTAAAATTTTAGAATATATGTATAAAACCTATAATTTTTTTTTTTTGTTTTTTAACTAAATTTTTGTTAAATTTCAATCTCTGACAGTTTTATATGTACAAAATGAATGAATTTAAATTAATAATTTGTTTTATTGGTATGACAAAACGTGTGTGTCACCGCGCCTACAGCACCACAAAGACATCAATAATTAAGAATATATCTAATTAGTACTTACTAAAAACTTCGTTACGTTTCCAGCATATTTCTGATTAAATAATATTTTTTCGTAGACATGCATTAATTTTTGTAATTTTTCCAGTTTCATTTTCGTGTCTACGTCATTTAAATCGCTTCCAAAATCTAAACACTTTTTTAATTCTTTCCTCAGTGACGTCAACTTGCACCATAGACATTCAAACATCAATATTTTCGTCATATGCGTCAAAGCTTGTACTACCCATGACACTGACGATGTTATAAACATTATTTTCCTAATATGTCCATAATTGATATGAAAATATATATATCTTATGATATTTTTTACTAATATGCCACTAAATATCAAGAAACTAGCAGCTGATTCGTTTCTTCTATGTCTCAGGGAAATATTAATTTCAATAGAATTGATTTTTTTCAGAAAATGTATTATGTTTTCACCATCGCTGAACAAAGACAATATGGATGTTAGAACGATATATACGACGCTGAAAGTTAAAGGAGCTAAGAGAAAACTGTGTTTTTCAGCATAAATAGATAATACTTGAGAATAAACATAAAACGACGAAATTGTAGCACCAATACAGTATAATTTTAAAATGTTATTAATTATTCTGCTGGTAGTCAAATTCGCGTATAGACCAAAGAAAAGACGGACATATAAGATTATGTTCACATAAACTGATTGTTTGAAATGTGGATATGAATTGACTGTTTCAGCCATAGTTTTGGTAGAAAAAATTAAACAGCGGTGTGCTTTAACAAACGTACCAATATGAAATACAATTATTAATAATTTGACCTAAGTTAATGTATTATGAAACAATTTTATTCGTGACTGTCGTTAATCTATGACCATAAGTTATAATTAATTATTGTATGAAGTTTGTAGCTATAGCGAGGATATATACAGCTCCAGCTACAATACTACTACTGGGCTTGGGTAGGCAGTGGTAAATAAATAGTAAATTCTATTCGTTTTTTTTCGCATAGACATTGCTCATTGATATCCAAAATCCTGCACTAGTCTATATCTGATTGGTTAAACTAAGATAAATTAGTGAGATAGTAGTTAGTAAGATAAATAAGTTTAATAATAGCATTTGTTTATTAGGATTTCTAGACCATCTCGTTCAGTCAGCCTGCCCCGAAAACGTAATATTTAGGGAGAATGTAGGAGACAGGAGAGATAAAAAGAGAGAGAGCGATTAAAAAGAAATACTACAATTCCTACAGCAATATATATATATATATATATATATATATATATATATATATATATATATATATATATATATATATATATATATATATATATATATATATATATATATATATTATATATATATATATATATATATATATATATATATATATATATATATATATATATATATATATATCACATTGTGATAAGGAATCAATTACTTTAATAACTGCGTCAAACTGTATACAAAATTAATAAATTTTTGTAATATAATTTGTAAACAATTAACTATACATTTTATAAAATATAGTAAAAGGATGGAAAATTCAATTTTGTTAAAGATTTAAAAATGTATTGTTATCTGTCTGTCTTTTTATTTGTCCTCCAATCACGCAAAATAGAAATATTTTTAACATGACATTATAGTTTATTGTTTTATTTTATTTAGTTATTATGAGAGATTTATAATATCTGTCAACGGATGTCGTTATTTATGAAAATTAAATTTCTGCGTATCTGGACTTTTTAATTTGTATTAATGTCGATATATTTTAAATACATCCACAATCAATATTATCAATATTGTCAATATGAGCTAAAAAATTATTACAGAAGATTTTTGTCTGTATGTTTGTTTATTTATTCACGAATCACGTAAAAACTACTGGACTGAAGTTGATGAATTGCAAATTGCACTTTTGCAAATTTTTCTTAAAAATAATTAAAGACCGATAAAGTCAAATTACTTTGATTACTGGTTTCTTCTAAAAAGAATAAATACATTTCGATAAGAAAATAGCTTCAGAATACTTGTCGTCCTGGCGTTCAATTCGGTTTCAATTTCGCAAGTGAAGCTAAATTATATTATAGATTTTGTTGGTCGCATAACCTATTTATCTTTGTTATATGACCATTGTTTAAGTTCAAATAACGTATTTTTAGTGTAATATTAATATTATCTTAAACATTGGCAATGTTGAAAGTAGATAGATAAGTACATTGTCCAAGACTAGAATAAAGAACGCTCCAAAAAGGCGATGTATTTAATAATAAAAAAATAACTCAAATTATTCTTTTAATTATGGCGTTCTAATAAATAAAAAAATTAATAGTTCTGGTATGATTTTATAGAATATTTGATATTGTGTTTTTTACGCTATTCCTAGATAAGTTACAACATAATATGCTTACAGATGATATATTCTAATATATACATACAAAAATATATACATTGATCACGATTTTTTATAATAGACAAGAGTGATTCAAAAACATGTAAATCCGAAAAATCTAAGAATTGCATTGTGACGTAGGTATAAAATTTAAAACCAAGTGCGATCTAGCTAACTTAAGCGGGCGAACCCGCGACCGGGCCTCTACTATTATAAAAAGGTGTTTTAATGTTATTTGCTGCTTGTAAAAGTGACATAAATGAAATAACGGTCAAATGCGAGCAGTACTCGCGCACCTAGGGTACCAGTTTCATGGCTGTAAGCATTCCAATACTGAGACAAAACATTATATAAAAGAATTGGCACACTTAAACTTGTGGTCCTATCCATTCATTTTGTATGAACTACAATATAAGTTTGTAATATATAGCACTTTTCTGGGACATGTCTGTTAATTTCCAACGTACGGAAGTAAAAAAGTACGGAAAGTACTTCCCGATGACCTAGTACCTTCCTGTGGGATTTCATTACGCGGTGATTTTCATACAAATTAAACGCTCATATCTCTTGACTGCGTTGATTAAGACAACGCGCTGCGCTTCAAGAGGTTATCAACTTAGATATTTGATTCTTCCACGTGATTTGGAGTAAATGGTCTTGATACATAGACAGGAAAACAGACAGACATACATACAGACTGACAGACGGACAACAAAATGATCCAAGTGATAAGGGATCTGATTTTTTCTTTTGAGGTACGGAAATATATATTATATATAGGTGTTGGTAAATATTATATATTATAAAATGCTAAATATTACATATTATATATAGGTGTTGGTTT